>CABFVX010000168.1:307116-317707 GCA_902151425.1 Timema shepardi | reverse complement strand
ACCAGTAACGTAACTCAATTGTCTGAGTTAGTCCTTCTGGCGCCTCACGCCCCTTGTTGGCCTAGACTTAGGCAATGCTACCTAAAATCTTACTTAGTTTGTATAGACTGTTCTTATTGAGATTACGTGCTAAATATTTATCATGTATCATGTTGTTTCATTAAATTGCATTACTTCTATTTACATCCTTTTTCTTTTTACTTCTCTATATGTATGTATGTGCACCCCTGGGGCTACTATGGTTGATCTTGGTGAAACCACAAACAACCAATAATGAAACCCCAAATGTAATAGGAACAGGTGCAGTATAATCTTATCAATGTTTAGTTCAATAAAATGTGTTTGCATTTTCGAAGCATTTCTTCCTACCAGCATCCTACTTAGCTTTCACTTTTTTTTTAAGATCTAACCTATATTTGTTTTTCATTCGCTTAACCTAAAAGTTTTTTTTAGAACCTGGAACCATATTGGGTACACGATTAGGATTTCTTGTGTTCTTCCTACATTCATAGCCTGGAAATAAAATGTTTCAAATTAAATAAAGGTTGAACTAAGGTCATTCGAAGATATTTTAGAATTTTTAAGTCAGATGGAGACAATATTTTATAAACTTTAAGACCTAGCTTATCAGTCAGAGATTGGCGAATTGTTAGAAAATACGTAATTCAACCAGAGGTAGGATAATCAACCATGATTTGTTTATGGGGAAGAGGTGAGGGGAAGGGGGACGAGAAGTTTGGAAACCACTTTCGGTTAACCCAATTTAGGGACGAAACCCGTCCTTTCAAGTCACGGTGTGGATACACTACCATTGGAGTCAACTTTGCTGTTTATGTTCTATGGTCGGGTTACCCTAGAAGGTACTCTATCTGAAAGTTCAATTATTACTTAATCCACTTTAATGTGTTCACACAGTAGTCTAAGGATGTATTCCACAGTTGTGGCCTTTGACAGATGATGTTTATTTTTGCAGGCTTTCAAACAAATAGAAGAACCTATTGTTAGGTTAAACTGCCAATATTAAATTCTTCTCATAGCTATTAGGCTATGTTCCCTCTCAAAGGTTCTTCTTGTAGCTATTATGTTATGTTCCCTCTTCAAAGGTTCTTCTTGTAGCTATTAGGGTATGTTCCCTCTCAAAGGTTCTTCTTATAGCTATTAGGGTATGTTCCCTCTCAAAGGTTCTTCTTATAGCTATTAGGGTATGTTCCCTCTCAAAGGTTCTTCTTGTAGCTATTATGTTATGTTCCCTCTCAAAGGTTCTTCTTATAGCTATTAGGGTATGTTCCCTCTCAAAGGTTCTTCTTATAGCTAATACGCTACTATATGTTCTAGTTTAACCTTTTCAGTTCAAGTATCTGTTTGGAACGTATTAGTCCACCATAATGGGACTCTTAAGAGTCTGTCCTACATCCTTCCCCCTCCCCCTAGATAGCACCTAACTTAGGTATGTAATACAGTTAGAACCACACTGCGTCGTAGTGGGGCTTTTGTAATCTTATTTTTCAAATAATCACAGTAGAAATGAGAGGAGTGAAACTTTCACCATGTTTAAAAAAATTAATGTTTAATTATGTTAAAAATATTAATAATGTTTAATAATGTAATAAAACAAACATAATTGAAACATTATAACTTTAAAATAAAACAATATTAATTTAATTATAGTTTATCTGGTTATTTTTTGTCCTATGTCTGATTATCCGTTCGGGTCATACGATTATTTACCAATTACTCTGATGGTTTTAGGGATTAGGTAGGTTATATTTATAGGAAGTGTATCGAAATTTGCGTGTATAAAGAGAGTGGAAAACAATTTAGAGAAAACAACCCTCTGTACACCCGAGCGAGATTCGAACCTCGATATCCCTGTCATCAGAAGTCTAGTCTACTGTGAGAATAACACCTTGGAGCATGTGAACACAGACTTTTCTGCTGTCAAGTTAATAATCAATAAGACTGCACTTAAATACCTTTCTGGTTAAAGCGTCATCTCGTATGTATATTCCTGGGCGATAGGTTGTGAGATGGGCTTTTTACGTGGGTCATATAAATTCCAGGACTATGGTTTGTACAACCCTGCTTTTGATACTCGTAACAATAAAAAAAGAGGTCTGCGATGGGATGTTATACGTTCTCCACTTTTGCCTATTTTTATCATTCCCGTTTACATCGGTGAAATACAATTCGAAGGAAGAGTATTCCACTGAAACTCAATTATCGTTAGTTGCTGTAAGGTATCGAAGATATATTTATCTCAAGTTTTGTTCAAGGAATATTTACTACTTGAGCGTTCATGTATATCGATATTTTTTTAACCTAAACATGGCAACTGTGGGGTGGAGAAAGAATTGGAATATTCCATGCTGTTTTCTTTACTAAAAATGCTCTATCTCCTCCAATGATAGGGTGAGGCTATTTGGATTAAGGTAAATTTAAATTACATTAAGAAGCTAAGATACTCAGCAGTCAATCAACGCATATTTGTTAGAACTGAATGTTTATATTTATCGAGTGAATTAGGGCTAAGTAAATATGTAAATAAATCCAGTTTTAAAAGTAGTGGCCGGTGAAACATTACTTTTAAGTGAACAGTTTAATGCAAACGATCTTAAATTATACCTCTTTCTAGACAATTGGGGTAAGTAGTGGTTGATCGTAAAAGAGGGTGGCAACTCTCTAATATATTTTCCTCTATTCTTTCCGAATAAAGTTGTATTAGCTACTTCCTATTAGAAAAATAAAGGCATTGATAACTTAAAAAAGAAGAAAAAAATAAATTAATTAAGCAACAAGACATTATCTTAAAAATTTCTGTCGTGACCAAATCAAAACATGACTTCGTTTGATAGAGGATGATAGATCTATGCTGCTAACGATATACTTTAATCTCAAAAGTACAAATTTTTGCTTAAAGCATCTTGAAATTCTTTGAAAAATCTTTTAACGCAAAATTAAGATTTTTGAACTAGTCACAAACTTGTTGATAGTTTTCGCCTAAATTTTAGTGAAAACCACCTAAAAAAATATCAAACCACCTTCTAAATAATGCGGTATTTCTAAACGTCTTTAACGCGTCTAAGTGTTCTACTACACACCTCTCTTAAACGTGAGCAAGTTAGGCGTGATTGAGATAATTTTTCTGGTGATTTAAATCATCGTCTTTGAATAATAAGGTCCTATTAGTTTTGGCGCTATTATTTAGAGTTGTAAGTTTATTTGCACGTGGCTCACCAACAAGTAGAATGAATGCATGGTATGAAAAAATAATAGAATTACTTGGTATCGAAAAATAGTTTGCTACAGCGACTATTTGAATAACTTTAAAGGAGATTTTGGATCAAGGGTTTGTTGTAAATCATCAATCAGTTGATAATTGTTTGCTAAAATTGTCTAAAATTAAACTATTTTAGATCATGGTACAGTCTATTAGCAGTTTTTTATATGAAAATGAATCCATAAAATAATGTCTTAAATAAAAAATAAATAAAAAACTGGCAATAACTTATCAATTTCTATCGCATAATTCTAAGTCTTGTCATTTTCTTAGGAATGAATTCATATCAAACTTATCTATCTTTACGATAACCTGTGGGGAATTGCAAATTTGACAACTTCTCTATGAACCATTTTGACTGGCCCAATCTATGCAGTATTTTGGGTGAAAATGGACCAAAATAGTTTCTCGGACCATCTCAGGCGGTCAAATGAGAGCGTAGTTGGAGAATTGATCGAACGTTTTAATTTTTTCTACTGCGTCTTACTACCTGTTTAGGTTGTACGCTTATATACTAATTACGCTAGTGATTTTCTAGAGATGAGAAAGGTTAGATTTTTAGGAAGTATAAATGAATTTACGTGGAGGGAGAGTGAAAAACCATTATGGAAAAACCACACACAATGCACACGAGCGAGATTCGAACCTCGACATCCACGTCATCGGTAGTCTAGTTTAGCATGAGAGTAGTGCGTTAGATCATGTATCCGCCGAAGCGGGTACCTATAAAAAGTTTGAAAGCAAGGATTTTTTTTCTTAGAACCCGATAAAATGTCTTAAGCAAAGTTCCTTCTTTCACGAAGCTATACCCGAATAAATCTACAAGAGAACATGAATATCTGGATGATTCTGTGGAGCCACAAATCTCTGCTATCGCTGTTCAAGTAAATGTATCTGAGCATTTATAAAGTGTCATGGATGCCTATCAAAACTGGCAAAATGAAATAATACAATATACTCAAATAAATAGGGTAAGTGTATAGTAAGGCGGTATCTCCTTTTTTATTTCCTTCTCCTTATTTTATATACTACTTTTCTTCTACGATGACATGTTTCTGTGATTTTTCACCGTCTTCAAGTCATATTTGTATTAAATATGATTGATTCTACTTCATACTATTGGATATCTTGTGAACATTTTATCTCACTTGAAGACGGTGAAAAATCACAGAAACATGTCATCGTTTAAGAAAAGTAGTATATAAAATAAGGGGAAGGGAATACAAAATAAGATACAACCTTATTAAAAATTAATTTTATTCCTTACCAAATAAACATAAACATTATTAGAAATAAGACAAGGCTTGGTAAAAAAACAAGTTAAACAACCTAAACTGAAATAGTTTTATAGTTAGAGAAGGAAAATATTAAATGCGAGAACTTGAATAACCCTAATGATGACACGCCTAATAGAGGAATTTTTATTTTCTCTCAACTCCTCGAAAAGAAAGTGTTGTGATCGTCAAAAAATCGAACTCAAAATTTTGATAAATTTCAACGTTTCATTACCCTCTGAAACAAAAAGTTTTTTTTAAAATGCCATCTGTCTGTTTGTGGCTTGGACTAAAGCTGAAACCATTTTACCGATCGGGATAAAACTTGGTATCTAAGGTTTATATAAGGTCGCACCAAGGAATTTTTAGAATTTGATACATAAACCTCAAATTAAGGGTAGTTTCATTAATGGCGAAAAAAATAAAAATAGATTTTTTCAAAATAGGCTTTAACGATTTTGATTAAATTTCATTTCCAAGCCTTAATCAATATTTCAAACAAAATGAATACTCTCAATTTTTCGTCAAAATAACTTTAAGGGTTGTGGTTTGATGAGTAAATTCACATATTTTATCATATCTCCGTAACTCTTTGAGATATGAAATTACTTATTATCGAAACTATGTAGGTTTATTTACAATACAAATCTTTAATTTGAAACATATTTTTATAAAACCAATCATTTTAAAGCTATGGAAATATATATAATTTCTTAACTTTTCGAACAATTAATGTAAATAATTGCAACTATAAAAAAAAATCTAGCCCAAGATGTTTATGGATGTTGAATTTCCATTACTCTCGTACAAAAAAAAGTGGTTTTTGCAATGCCTTCTGTCTGTGTGTCTGTATAACTCTAAAATTAAGAGTAGTTTACAAAAGGACGAAAAGAGAAAATAACATTTTTCTCAAAATTGGCTCTAACGATTTTGATTAAAATTATTATCTAGTTGTTGATTAAGATTATATTCAAAATGGCAATTTTCATTTCCTCATGAAACATACTTTTAGGGTATCTTACAAAAGTGGAAATTTCCTATCTC
Source organism: Timema shepardi (assembly GCA_902151425.1). NCBI lineage: Eukaryota > Metazoa > Arthropoda > Insecta > Phasmatodea > Timematidae > Timema > Timema shepardi. Next base: position 312,112 of record CABFVX010000168.1, on the reverse strand, counting down.
CGCAACTATTTAAGATACTAAATAATTTATCATTGTAAAATTGTAGCATTATTAAAAATAAAAAAACTTTGATTTAAATTTATTTTTATAAACCCAATAGTTTCTGAGAAATTCGCAAATATATTAATACAATTTTGCGATATTTAGTTGTACAAAGATACTACTTATGTTTTAACGTAATAATTATATAATTCCACAGACTAATTAAATATAAGTAAGTTTCTCAAAAAGTTTATGTTCATTTTCCTTTAACTTATTAGGGGAAGATTTTGTACAGCAATGATTTATTTATCTCCATTTTAGACTCAATAGTTAATATTTACATTTTTTATCACTCAAAATATATAAATGAGGAATTAAATTGCAATTCGATGACCTGAAGATGTTCAACACCTAAAAATAGTCGAAAATTTTAACTAGAAGCCGAAATTTTAGTTCAAAGTGTTGACCCTTGTGTTCACAACGTGTTCTTTTTATTAATACAAAAAAGATACAATGAGTACATTGATTCTTTAAAAATACATTAATAAAATTTAAAACCGGGAATCTAAAAATGTTTTACGTAAGTATAGTGCGATTTATGCTTGGGTTTACGAGTGTATATTATTTTTTCTCGCATTATATTATGAGTTTTGAGTAATTATATCTATTTTTAAACAATACAATGATAAATAAAGTCCATGCGGAGTTCCGTACCATTTATTTAAAAAATTTATTCAAGGTATTTAACATGCATTTTTGAACATACCAATTATTGTAGCACACTAGAATTTCTATGAGCGGGAGCGAAAGGGCCTACCAATTTTACTGGGAAAAATATTTTCACATACCTTCTAGGATTCTTATACATGCCATAATTGACATGAGACCGACGGCTTTACATCCATCACCTCACCTGGGCTTAAACCCATGAATATTGTGGCCATGAGGAAAGAACCTTACCCCATGACCATTGAGATCAAATACTTTAATCGTTGGCAATGGATAATTGAAAAGGTTCTCCTCCATAAGGAGCAATATTAAATTCTGTGTCCTTGCTAAGCTGATACTATCGTGAGGTACAGTAGCCCCATGACTTCTTTGGTGCTGACTGACAGCTCAAAGCTGACTTTTGACAGTCAACCTTTAGGTATATACATAAATGTTGACTGTCAGAAGTGACAGCTGCTAAACCCATGTTTTTACAGATCATGTGGTTCGACGTAGGGATACATAATTTGGTCTGGGAACGTTTAAAGCTGTCAGTCAGCACCAAAGAAGCCGTGGGGCTACTGTAGTCGAACGCATTGTTTTTAAAACACATTTTATCGGTTAAATATTTATGCTGAGTCAGATATAAAATAAACATAACATAGGGGAACAGGATGAAAAGGTTAAATTTTGAAAATGCAACAGTATTCGCTTAAATAATAAAAAATAAATTGAGTCACAATTTTTTTTAGGTTTTGTCCTAACCTTTCAGATCAGAATATTTTGTTCTGACTTTTATAATCCATCTGGGACAAGGAAGGTAGAGTTAAGAAAAATGTACCCTCATTTGTATGGATGGCTAGTAGGAAACAAAATAATTTATTAAGACTTTTTTCAGTCCAATCGACCCATCACCAACAAACAAGAATATACGCTATTGAAGTTTAAATCACGTCCCCATCGTCGCGGGGCTAAAGCGAGTCTCGCAATTTATTTTTATATACTCAGTTATCCTTAGAAGAACCTTATCTGGTAGTTTTAAGTTGGGGATGTATAAGGCACGAGAAAAGGCTAGTGTTTTTGCGTTTTTTTAGCAAAACTTTTTTTTTGACCAAAGTAAATACACTAATTCTCCAGTGTAAACATGGAGTTTAGGTTTATTCACGTGGTGATATCAACAAATATTTGAACATCTATCAGGAGTATAGCGGCATTATTTGAGAATATTTTTGAAATAAATGTCAAAAGTTTTCTATTTATATTGAAGCAATATTTGATTTATTTTGACCAAAAATATGCTTTGATATAAACACTGAATAAACACTTGACATTTTCTCGTGTCCTTTACACCCCCTACCCTACCTTAGACGTTTCTAAATGAACGTTCATATATTCATAAGCTAGACAAGGTGTTCTGGAGATGTCAATTTTGACAAATGATTACAATTTTTTACTTCTGGAAAATAAAGTAGATATTGATGATTCAACATGTAGTGTCTCTAATATCGTTTCAAAGACTCCTCGATCAAATTCTAATTCAGCTCTATCGTTTTTGAGCCAATAAAGATGGTTCTCTCTCACATGGAAATTCTTTTGTGGTATTTTTAATTGAAAATAATTTTTACTTTTAGTTTATACACATACCTTTTGCATTATTGACTATAAATCAGGAGAGTATGGAAGCTATTTATTATCTACTGATTATTACGACCATTAATCCTCATAACTTCTAATTCAAGGCTTAGCGATTCGACTGCCAGAATATTTAACTGGTGGCTACTACTTGTTTGGTTTTGTTGCACATTTGTTAGTTAAGTTAATGTTGTAGAGTCGAGCAAGATCCAATCGAGAAAAAGTGCACCAAAATCCACGTGGAGGTAGTGTGGAAAACATTTTAAGATGAAAATACGTTCAACATACTTGACCGAGTTTCAAATCCCAGTCTCCCATTCTACAGAAATACAGCCTTGCGCGAGCGTGACGCCATAGACCATTCAACCACCAAAAGAGGTAGTAAATTACTGCAGCCTTATACTCATGCTACATAAAACCTAAGCTTTGTTTAAAATACATTATATCCCTTCATTAATTATTTAACGTTAAAATGTTTTATTTCAATCTAATGCTCGGGGACTTCAGACACAAAAACAACCATGGTAACTGCTACTATCCTTCTCCCCACGCCCCAAATTTATGGGTACGGCTTGCCTGGACTGATAATATATCTATATACGTAAGTATTAGGGGCTTATACCATAATTATTTTAACTGACTATAAAACTTACAAAATAATAAACGCTATAGCTAGATCAAGACGACATCTTGTTATCAAGTTGTCTCGATCAACGTTTCATTACAAACTCAAACTAACCTCATAAAACATGGCTGGTGGTGGTAGTGAAGTGTGAGTGAGCACCACTAAAAGTTGTCTAAGAATCCTCCCCTCCCTTTGCCAATGTCGGCCAAGTGGAATAGCACGATAACAACCAGACAGGTCTACAAGAAAACATTGCGCCGAGGTGACGTCATACACTCCCTTATCTATCGCGAGGTGGCAGTGCTGTAGCGCTGCTCGCTCAAGTGCGTTCGGACGAGATTAGGAAATCAAGACTAGGAGAAAATATAATTTCTGGTTGGCTGAGGGTAAAAAATGGTTCAGAATTTGTCATTTGTGTAAGAAAACAAATTAAAGTGTAATTTACTTCTTGAGAGATGAGTACAAAACATTTATCTACATTAAAATGCAATGAGCTAGACAGTATACTCGTTTGTGAGAAACGGTTATCTTATTCAACTATTAAAACTTGTGAAAGTATCAAACTTTCAAAGTGTACTTTCCATTCTACACTTGATCCTCAATGCACACATTTTTATCTATTTATTTGAGGTATTTAACGTGCACCTTCTGAACTGACTGATTATATCAGCACACGATAGTTTATTCGAGCTAGAGCGCAAGGGTTTACCATTTTTTCTGGGAAAGGTATGTTCACATACCTTCAAGGGTTCTTTACATCTCACAATCGACTTGGGACCGATTACTTTAATTCCCTCTCGAAGGAAGTTGTGTTACGGATTTTTATCGCTTTCAATTAACTGTCTGCAGATGAAATAGGGGAGGTAAACCCTTTGTGGTCACCTTCCTAAAGACGTGCGTCATAGCTACAGTGACGTTCTTCTCCGTCTTGTGATTGACGGATTCAACCCAAGACCATTTGGAATATGCGTCGATGAAGTTAAGAAAGTACTCTTTTCATCTATTCGATAGAGAGTAAGGTATTATCTTGATCTGATCAGCCCATAGTAACTTGTTTAATCCACATACTCCCTCATGTCTTCTAAAAAAATTTTCATCTTGCAGAACGAAGAAGTTCACGTGCGATATTCTCCTTGAAAAACATGATCATACATTGATTTCAGCCTCGGGTAGTTCTTTAATGAAGGAAGAAATCTTCTATCGTGCTCTGAATGGCCTGCTCCGGCCGATGCATGCAAGAGTCTCCCTCGATCTACCAATTCGTTCGGGTCATTCAAATATGTATAATTTCTCCCTTTTACTCTTTCCAGACCTTCGCTCTCAGGCTAACCCTGAAACAGAGGTTTTATGATACGTGTATACTTTGAGCCTGTGCGTGAGTTGAAACGGCTATAGGGTTCGTTCACGGCTCAATGTCCGTTTGTTTAATCGAGCTTTGAATTGTAAACATTCAGATCATCCTCGGTGAAATTAATAGGCTCTTTTTAGAAGACTAATTCCATAAGAAACTGAATGAAAGGAGCCACAATAATTTGAGAGTTAACAGTTCCCTAATTTTCATAAAAAAACATGTGTATCCCCGAGTTTGGTCGTGTTTCTATCTTAATATAAACCATAAGTTTTTATAAGAGCGTGACGTGTATGAAAATAAGTATGCGATAAATGTATGTTATGTAATTTCTCAGGAGAAAGTATTTCTTCATTTGTATGTATACATGTATGTATGTATGTATGTATGTATGTATGTATGTATATATGCATGTATGTATGTATGTATTTACGGTCTAGGGGTAAGTTGTCAGACTTCTATGCTGGTGGCCGGGGTTCAATCCTCGGTCCCGGCAAAGATTTATCTGATTACCAAACCCTTCCTTCACCTCTGACAAGACATTTTGTGAATGTGAGGAATGCCAGGCCTCCACCGTGGTTCGGATTCCACGTTAAACTGTAGGTCCTTCATTTCATCTCACAATCACCCTACCACAACACATTAGCGTAAGTGCGTATAACCCGAACGGGTAGTAAGACGCGGTGCTAATAATAATAATA
>CABFVX010000168.1:269766-305615 GCA_902151425.1 Timema shepardi | reverse complement strand
TATATATATATATATATATATATATATATATATATATACACACATACATACATACAGGATGCTTGGAAACTCATAGCCCAAACTGCACATATAGTTTGTTTGAACCAAAAGTAAAACAAAGCCCCTATATATTTACATCCAGCAAACTATGCTAATACCATTAAATTGTGTTCAAAGTTTCAACGCACAGTGCCGGGAGAGCAAAGCAAGCAAGCATGCGTGTACAACAGGTCGCATATGAGTTAGGTGCGTGGCAATGCAATCCTCGACATATTGGAGCTCGGTAGCAGAATATAGCACAATTAATAGTAAACACAATAGTCCATCTAGAAATGTGAATACGTTATGAGGGTTATCATTAACCCCTACATCATGGCATTATCCCATGTGCAGTGCCGTGTGCCTAAACCCTATGCAACTGGCTATACACGCATGCTTGAACAGTTTGCTCTTCAGGCGCTGTACACTAAAACGTTGAAAACCATTTAATTGTATTAGCATACCTTTCCGGATGTAAGTGTAGAGAGATTTTCTATTACATTTGGTTAAAACAAGCTATATGTGCAGTTTGGGCTATGAGTTTCCAAAAATCCTGTATATATACATATATTATATAGTCGAACTTAAGACATCTGGACATGTAGTGTAAGAAGTTCTGTAGAAAACTTCTTCAGCATGAAAGGTAACTGGCCTTCTTTCTTTACCTCTAATGGTGATGGTTCGATAGGTCCAAGATCGATACATCACAGAAAATCTGGAAGCGGCGGGAATAGACCCTGGGACCTTTGGATCTGTAGCCAGGAACTCTGAGCACTATACAAGAGAGATGGTCATAAAATATAATAGTGTAATACCTGTAGCTAGTATGGCGTATGGCCCCAATTTGACTTTGACCCCGAGTTGTGTGACATAATAATTGCGTGCTATGTCGCAAAACTCCCCCTGGGTTTTCCCTGGTGACTCATATCTAGTGCCAGTATATTTCCGTCTGACCTGAATTTCCCCTCTGGTTATTTCCATGAAGACATGGGGTTAGCGATTTATTGTCCTCCTTAAATATCGCAAAGGTTTATATCTGGTTTTCTATGTGGCAATGGGTTTTCCCTGATACTTGGCGCCAGTTTGGTGGCTCGACAAGACCGAAATAGTTCACGACCTTGAATGATGTCGCAACCCTGATGACTGGCACCAGTTTGACAGCTCAACAAGACAGGAATAGTTCACGACTTTGAATGATGTCGCAACCCTCCTCATCTATGGGGCAATGGGATTTCCCTGGGGACTGGCGCCAGTTTGTTGGATCGACAAGACAGGAATAGTTCACGACCTTGAATGCGGTCGCAACCCTCCCCTTCTATTGGCCAATGGGTTTTTCCTGATGACTGGCGCCAGTTTGGTGGCTCGACAAGACAGAAATAAATCACGACCTTGAATGATGTCGTAACCATTCTATCTATGTGACAATGGGTTTTCCCTGATGACTGGCGCCAGTTTTGCGGCTTGACAAGACGAGTAGATAAAGTACATGTAATACATGAGGTCATTGACCCTGAAAACCCTCTCCTGGCAATGGGTTTTCCCGATGACGTCTTCACACTGTCGCAACCCTGATGACTCATACCTGGTGCCAGTTTAATGGATCGACAAGACAAGTAGAGACAGGAATAGATCACGACCTTGAATGATGTCGCAACCCTCCCCCTTCTATGTGACAATGGGTTTTCCCTGGTGACGTCATCGCTATATCACAACCTTAGCTGGTAACAGCTATACATATCAACACCTGGTTTGAAATCTTTTCATTATATAACTTGTCTTAGAGTGTTAAACAAGCAACCCAGGATGAGTGATTACGCTTCGCTAACGGATCTGGGTGATTAAATGTACTTTTATAACAGGCACACTCATTATTTATTTGCTGTTAAATCAAAGTGTAGACATTTAATTTATTTAAAATTACAATAAACCATGGTAGAGTTGTCTAGGTTTATTAATCTATAATAGGTTTATGAGAATTAAAACTATAGATAATTTGAAGGTGTCCAAGCAGTTACTTTTGGATGATATTTGAATAAAGTAATGCCTGAAAAAATGTTTATTACAGTCCAGGGTATTTTATTGAAAAAACATGATTTGTAGCTATAGTTAAATGGTAATTAATTTTGTTGTTAATTTTCTAATGGCTGAATATTATTTTAAAATCGTATAAACAAGAGTCTATATAATAAATTAAATAATGCATTTTTTAAATCTAAGAGTAGTTTATTGAATACATTTATTACAAACTATAAAAATATTTGAGGGGAATTTACTAAAAACTCAATTTTATTTATAAGATGTTTTGAACAAGTCTTTACTATAATTAACATAATTATGTGTTTATTGAGGGTAGTGTTTTAAAATACTACAATGCCATCAGTTTCTATGGCCCCTGCATTTATGAAAGACGTTGCATAGTACATCCTAAATGTACCAAAAAACAAACCATTTACAAATATTTTTTGGATTTAAAAAGCACTCTTGTACTTTTCAAAAGTATTTAAACACCCTTTCTCACCGCTAAAAAAGGCTGTCAATTTCTAAACAAAGCGAATAGATCCGCAACGACCACCATCCTGCACATAGGGGAATATATGTAAAGCCCGGTCGTTGGCCGAGTACGCCTATTACTGTCGAGCTTTTAAATACAGATACCGAAAACAGGCCAACGCTTCAAAGTGAAGCGTGTGCTATAATAAAGTACACATTGCCCAGACGAGCTAATGCTACTAAATGTCTCGGATTCACATACCACTCTGAGGATTATTTTATCTTACTATTATATTACGTAGATTATCTGTTTAATATTATTTAATTCAAGCTATACTGAATATCAAATTAAGCTGTTGCTTTATATTTTTAGAGAATGAGCTGTGGGGAGATCCTCAGACATCCACGGATCTGATGGACCTCCGAGTATAAATGGAGGAATTGACCGCAAACGATTGGTAATTGCTGACTAATGAAAGACCAGATTTGTAAGAAAGAATAATTATCTTAAAAAAAAATAGAACCATGCAAAATTGTTTTGAAATATGGATAATGTGATAAATTGGTGGGTTTTCATGAATAAAATTGCGGGTTATCAGTTGTTTTTTATAAATGCTAAACGGTAAATATTATATTGATTTAAGGTTACTTCCTTGTTGCAATATTATTGTATGACACCTTGGCTCAGTAGGTAGAATGCCTACCTCTTAATCTAAATGTCCCGGGTTTGAGTCCCGGCAGGACTATAGCTATTATTGTGAAAATTACTATGCAGATTAATAGGTAGTTTCTGTATGATTATTCATGGCTATCATATACGTTAAAAATTATAATACAAAGTTACGTTTTGTTTCAGATGCATGGGACCACTATATGATATCTCTTCAACATCAGGTGTCTGCGGTGGTATCACCTCCACCAATACCGCCCCTAGTGCAACACGAGTCTATAAAGGACATTTTTTCTGCTCTGGATGCGATTGATGCATCCATAGTTGGGATTATAATTTTATGTTAAAAAAATATGTATAATAATATCATTTATAATATAAGTTGAAAGAGCATATAATAAGCAGAATGCTTAGTAAACCTCTATAATAGAATACTAATAAGGGAAAACACTTTTAAAATAGAACCAACCTTAAAATAAACGAGATGTCCCAAACATTGTGTAGAATAAACAAGTGTCTTTTAAATAGGGTAGTTAGTGCAATTGAGGGGTCCAGTTTAATATTTGATATACATACTGTACACTCCGAGGACAAACTATAAATAAAATGATCATTACGTTTTCAGGAATTATTTTTATAACTTATATGATAGTTTGTTTGATATAAAAATGGCAAGGAATGAATTTTTAAAATTGAATTTGGTTGGAAGAATATAGTTTCAAATCCTTTCTTTGAAGTTAGTTTGACTTTATTTGAATTCAAATTCTTGTGTTTTAGTTCAAATGAAAACTGTAGATGCCGGTCTAAGCCACTGGGGAACCTCAGGCCCGACCCCACACCCGCAGCACCCATTCAGATAGTGGGAGTTTTGCCACCTCTAGGAAGTGGAGGCATCATCTCACAATCGGGTGGTGCCGAATGTATCAGCTCCCTCCACCACCTTCCAAGCCACGGGAAATACTCTGTCCCAGCCCCAACATTCGCAGTCCTCATTCAACCAGCAGGAGCTTTGCCACCTTCAGGTAGCGAAGGTGCCTTCCCACAAGCCAGTGGTGTAGGGGCGAGGCATGTGGAAATAACAGTCCCCCTTCAAGGCGTGGATATGGGGGTGGCGGTGCCGTCATCAGCACCACAGATGGGAATTAGTGGCCAGGTAAATCAGGTTGGTGGAGAATTGTCAAATGCTATTTCTCTTTGAATCATCGAGGAAAGAATAAAACAATCAAGGCGTTTCTTTTATACTGGTAGATAAGTTACCGTATATCTTGGTGTTCCAGCAAGCGATCGTGACGCCTTACGCTGGCTTGAAAAGCAAATGATTGTTTTGCTCAATCAGTTGTATGACAATGATGCACCGATGATCATGTCGGCTTACTTTTGAATAGCACGAACTCAACGTTGAATCATGTATACGTCTCATTTAGGTGGGTGGATAAGTTAGACGCTCAAGCCGTGCTCAACAACGTAAGTCGCGTGTAGCAAAGTAATAATTTGTTCTTAAGCAAGGCACCACTGTATGTTTAACTAAGGCATTTTAAGAAGCCTCGTGGGCGTGCATGTTAATGTGATAAACTCTCCCCGGTTACCACATACAGTCAAAGAAATCAAGGAATCAATACGATTCAAAATGGAAACGATGCAATTTGCCTTGCCCGTGCATTGGTTGTCGCCAATACTGTCTGTGACTTTAAAAGAGAACCAGGATTTATGGACATGAACACCTATAAGCACATAAAGGAGGGCCACAATATTCAAAAATATAAAGCAAATGATTTATGCCATGATGCCCGTGTTAATCTTTTGAAAGGTGGTGGTGGAATTACTGAGCTGAAACAATTTTAAACATACCTCTCCGAATAAAAAATCACAGTGTTCAGGGAACGTTGGGAGAGACAGGTCCTATATGAGGGGTTTACTCCTCCCAAACATTCCTTTAAGGGCTACCTTGATTTGTATTTTCACGACGATAATCAAAATCATTTTGATGTCATAACATCATTGACAGCCGCATTTAAGTGCTCGTAGTTTGGACGTGAGTGCCATGTGCCATTCAGTAATAAGAATGCGCAAAAGTGCGAGTTCACGTGCAAAAAGTGCTACGCTAAGGCGGCTTGCAGTGAAGGTCAAACTGTGGTCTGTAAAGGCTGTGGGCGTTGGTTCAAAACCAAAATTGGTTTGATAACAATAGACGTCCTGGTTTTTGCAGAGGTCAAATGTCGATCTGTGATGTCAAAAAGTTTTGTGAGGTTTGTGGACAATTTTTCAGTTTGGACAAGTCAAATTATTCGCACAGGTGTTATGAGACTTTTTGTAGAGTATGCGATACATATCGTCCTTTTGGTCATTTCTGCTATATGGAACAAGCCCCAACCAAGCCGTCACTGGAAAAGAAAAATTTCATGTATGTGTTCTATTATTTTGAATGCCGACATGAAACGCTTCTTCAAAGTGCGGTTACCACGTACTTACACGAGCCTAACCTCTGTGTCATACATATGAGTTGCAAGGCCTGCCTTCATTTCGATGTAAATGACCATCATTGCAACAAATGCGAGGGCGATAGGACTGGCATATTCAAGGTTCATACCACAAAGGCTCAATTTTTTGGATATATATATATATATAGGTGATATACTTAAATTTTGTTGCTTTAATTATATATATATATATATATAATTAAAGCAACAAAATTTAAGTATATCACCTTTCTAGGCCATAATGCAAAAGCCTATGATGGGATTATCATTTTAAAATATATGATGGAGGTTAGAAAATGGACTCCAGAGTTCATAATGAACGGTGGGAAAATCATTTATATGCGTTACGGCACGCTCCACTTTATTGACCCGCTGAACTTTCTCCCGATGTCGCTGTCCAAGATGTCCAAGACATTCGGCTTGGACGAGTCTTTGCCCAAGGGATATTTTCCCCATTTTTTCAATAAAATAGAAAACGTGGGGTATAGGGGTCTCTTGCCGTCAATGGAGGACTACGGTATCGGTGAAATGTCGGTTGACGGAAAGGAGCACTTTGAGAAGTAGTATGACGCGCTGGTTAAAGAAAATTATATTTTTGATTTAAACTGCGAGTTGGAACTGTATTGATTGAAATAAGTAGAGATCCTACGGAAGGCCGGCCTACAGTTTAGAGACATGCTTATGGAAAAAGCAAAGGTGGATCCTTTCAGAGAGTATTGTATGGTCGTAGGAATGGCCATGTTGGTTTACCGCCAAAATCATATTAAGGTATCATCCCTAACGGGGGCTACCAGTGTGCAGACCAACAGTCACACGTCACCATACAATGGCTCTGCTGGGAGGCCCACCAACGTGGTGTCTCTATCCTACATGCAGGTATGGGACGTGGGAAATATGTGTTAGGCCGACGTGTAGACGCCGTTGTTCAAGCTGGAGATACCACCATCGATTTACAGTTATGGGGCTGTTATTGGCACGGGTTCCCGCTCTGTTATCCTGAAAGGACCACCCCTATCAAAAACAGCCACCACAAGACTATGGAGATTCGCTATGAAGTGAGCATGGCGTAAGTGTGAAAGTTAAGAATACTGGCTACATGGTCGTAGAGAAGTGTGAGTGTACGTTTAATGCGATGAAATGCACAGACAAGAACTTTAAAAAATTTGTACTCCAGCACGAGGTACAGTAAGGAAAACCTCAGTCCCAAAGACGCATTCTTTGGCAGGCGTAAAAATGGTATAAAACTGGTCCACGAAGAGAGAAGTTCAAGTACTTGGATGTGTGTTCATTGTATCCTTACGTTTGCAAGTACAAAAAATATCCAATCGGCCACCCCAAAATTCACTTGGGACCAAATTGTCCGTCTATAGATCAGTTAGAATTTATAGCCAAAGTTACCGTGATGCCTCCGCGGGATTTATTTATGCCCGTATTGCCTACACGGATGCACGACAAGCTAATGTTCATCTTGTGCAGGAAATTCGGGGAAGAGAAAAACCAAGACGCACAATGACAAAAAAAGATCGCTGTTTGACAGACGTCTGGGTGATTGAAGATATCTGGAAAACCGTTGAGAAAGGGTACACCGTTGAAGCAGTACACGAAGTGTGGGAGTACAATGTATCTGTTTACGATCGTCAGACACGTTTTGGCTGATTGTTCAAGGATAAATTTTTGAAAATTAAACAAGAAGCCAGCGGATGGCCAGAGTGGTGTAACTCACAAGATGAAAGGTTAGCTAACATTCAAAATTATGAGGACAGGAAAGGGATAAAACTCGATTTTGGCTCTGTTTGTAAAAACCCCGGTCTCCGAACTCTGGCTAAACTCGTTTTAAATTCGCTATGGGGTAAGTTTGGGCAAAGACTCGATTTACCACACGTAGTCGTTGTCAACGTCTATCAGGGCATCCACAAGTACCTGACAGATTTTTACATCTCCGTGGACAGCGTCATTGATGTAAATGAGGAGGTTATGTTCCTCAATTACAAGGATGCGCGTGACGCGTTGTGCCCTAATCCTAACATGAATGTGGTGGTGGCATGCTACACGACTGCTATGGCTAGGTTGCACTTATACAGCATCCTTGAACAATTAGGGGACCACGTATTGTATCACAATAACGATAGCGTTCTATTCACTGAACGCCCCGGTGATCAGAGTCCACTGACAGGAGATTTTTTGGGTGACCTCACTAATGAACTTCAATATTATGGTCCGGGAACCTATATTAGCGCCTTTGTATCTGGTGATCCCAAGAATTACACGTACCGAGTTTGTGTTGGTGGCAATCCTGCCAAAACAAAAACGGTTTGCAAGGTTTTCGGGATCACCATAAGCTATGGCAACCGGATCGACGTTAATTTTGAAGTTTTGAAAGCGATTGTCATCGAACATGCCACGGAAAGATACATAAACCTACCGCACAAAATTTTAAGAAAAATGTCTTGCGACAATATGTACTGTTTCGCAGACTAAAGTCTACCGGCCCGTGTACACCAAACTACGTATAACCGATGATTATAATACCTTGCCATTTGGGTATCAGAGTTCTTGTAAACGCGCTCACCACGATTAAAATGGTATAATTTAAACGGGCTGAATAATCACCTTTTTTTGCTTTCACTCTAGACAGTTCCACTGACATACCATTTTAAAAATATTTGAGATTTTTTTTTCAAATTTTTCTTCTGCATGAAATACGCATATATTTTTATTGATTTATTTTATGCACCCGAGGTAATTTTTTCTTTTTTCTTATCCGTCAGTATAATCCTTCATCTAATTGATTATTTATATTCAAATAGAATTAATTGTTTGTATATATTTTAATTATAGTCAATTTTATTTTTTACCTGTACATATTTTTAAATTGAAACTATCTGGTTGTGTACATATATTCAAATATCAACCACACCCCCTGTGGGGTTGCGTACCTAAAACAGTACCACCAATGGTCCAATGGGCAGCTCACCCCCACAGGAAGTGAGTTGTTAAATTACAATATAAAGGTAAGTATATGACCAGGGACCTTTAATGATCTATTCTCCTCAAGCCCTCCCGACCCCTGTCTCACCAGCATAATTATAGATAAGTCTAAAGGAAATTAATAGCCTGATGCCTGGGTAAAGGTAAGAACTAAGCGAAAATTACTCATATGGCCCAAAGACAGTTTATTACAATGGAAGTTAAACCAGAAAAAATATACAATATGGTCTGATAGACATAAAGACAATAATGACTATCCGTCGTGTCTGACAACACTACGCCCCATACGTTTATACAAATAATATTGACGTTCTATAACAACAGAAACCGTTTAAAAATAGGATAGTTCAATAATTAAATTTGCCACGGCCAAAGCCTACGCATATAAAATACTCTAAACATCTCGCTACTTATAGCATCAAAGGTATAACACATCTGTCAACTAACGCAATACGTAAATACGTATCTACAATGTCGTCCTAAATAGCAAATACTCCTACACAGAAATAAAGGTAACAGTCAACTTACATCATAACTAAACTTGCTTCTACTCTGTCAGTTAACATAATAACAAAAGTAACATTGAACTAACTTCATCTGGCCGATGATACAATAAATAAACCCATTTACAATATGACCTACAAAAGGTAAACAAAGAGACCCACGGCTATCGTCATATGACCGCTAACACAACTAATAATCAGATACTTTTAACTCCGGACAGACGGCTACGTTTGTCTAAGTTTACAACCCTAGCCTGGAAAACACTAGCTAATGGCCAAAGGTCGGATTTATAACAATTTACATTACTCTTCGCTAAGAATACAACCCTAGCCTGAAAACTATTGGCTCGAGGCCAAAGATCAATTTTATATAACCATTTACATTACTCTTCACTGAGATTCGAACCCTAGCCTGAAATTAACTATCTCGCAGCCAAAGATCAAATTTATTCTTTTACGATGACTTACATAATAAATATCCTGAGGCCTGACAATAATGACTATCCGTCGTGTCTGACAACACTACGCCCCATACGTTTATACAAATAATATTGACGTTCTATAACAACAGAAACCGTTTAAAAATAGGATAGTTCAATAATTAAATTTGCCACGGCCAAAGCCTACGCATATAAAATACTCTAAACATCTCGCTACTTATAGCATCAAAGGTATAACACATCTGTCAACTAACGCAATACGTAAATACGTATCTACAATGTCGTCCTAAATAGCAAATACTCCTACACAGAAATAAAGGTAACAGTCAACTTACATCATAACTAAACTTGCTTCTACTCTGTCAGTTAACATAATAACAAAAGTAACATTGAACTAACTTCATCTGGCCGATGATACAATAAATAAACCCATTTACAATATGACCTACAAAAGGTAAACAAAGAGACCCACGGCTATCGTCATATGACCGCTAACACAACTAATAATCAGATACTTTTAACTCCGGACAGACGGCTACGTTTGTCTAAGTTTACAACCCTAGCCTGGAAAACACTAGCTAATGGCCAAAGGTCGGATTTATAACAATTTACATTACTCTTCGCTAAGAATACAACCCTAGCCTGAAAACTATTGGCTCGAGGCCAAAGATCAATTTTATATAACCATTTACATTACTCTTCACTGAGATTCGAACCCTAGCCTGAAATTAACTATCTCGCAGCCAAAGATCAAATTTATTCTTTTACGATGACTTACATAATAAATATCCTGAGGCCTTATATAGCGCCCAAGTGTGACCTACTTCTAGATGGCATCAAAGAGTGCCGTACATTTCTAAACATATGCTTATATCTAGTTCTGCCCAACAAGGGGGGAACATGGGCGGAAAGAATGACTGCATAATGCGGTCATTATGAGCCAATCACAATAGCTTATGTGTTCCACGTTGCCTGCGCACAGCAGCGTTGAAACATACAGTCAAGGGGGTGGGGGTTACCACGGTCAGCCGATGCACAGAATAGACCACTTAGGCCGGCCACCTCACGCATGCGCTCTTCAAATGGATAGTTTTCGTCAGAAGAATGTTCGACTTAAACTTTGAGTTCCCAAACAGAGTCTATTGCCGTGAGGATGAACAAGGTCGTTCCGTGGCGCGACCGTTGAGTTTGTACAATAGCCCAGCTTGACTGTTGAATGGTGAGTACACAGACGTTGTTGGTGCTGGGCTAGTCTCTATCCACGGTACAAATACACTTAAACTGGATTTTGTAAATTAATACCGAGGACACTATTTCCACTATGAGCTCAATAAATTGATTATATTTTCCTCTACACCTACACATGTATAATTTACTTCAAGGTGTAAAATATATTCTATAACTATCATTTTAGTATGTAAATATTCCAATAATACTTTTCATGGTGTGAACCATATTTCTAAATCTTTTATTTTTGTGTAAATAAATATTCCAATATAATTTTCATGGTGTGAGATATATTTGTATACACTTTTTTGTGTGTAAATAAATATTCCAAGCATACTTTTCATGGCGTGAGCCATATTTGTATAAACTCTGATTTGTGTAAATAAATATTCCAAGTATACTTTTTATGTTGCGACTTATATTTGTTAAACTTTTATCTGTGTAAATAAATATTCCAAGTATACTTTTCATGGCGTAAGCTATGTATGTAAAAACTTTTATTTGTGTAAATAAATATTCCAAGTATACTTTTCATGGCGTAAGCCGTATTTTTAATACTTTAATTTGAGTAATTATATACTCCAAGTATAATTTTAATGGCGTGAGATATATTCTAAAACTTCGATTTGTGTAAATAGATATTCAATGTATACTTTTCATGGTTTGAGTTATTTTTATGTGAATAAATATTATAAAAACCGTTATGTTTGTGTTTTAACGTCTGCACACCCTCCATAATATCCTATAAATTAAAGTTCATTTAGCTTATAAGCTCAGTCTCAAACATTATGAACCAGTTGAAACTTCCATTTTTGGCCATCATCAGTGACCCTTCTGACTGTGGAAAGTCACATTTTGTAGCAGAATTTATCAGTCACTTGGAAACAATGTGTGCCGATAAATTTGTTAAAATAACATGGTATTATGCTTTATGGCAACCGGGATTCAAACAACATGGGTCAAGTCCCTGCGTCATATTCTGTAAGGGTTTGCCGGAAATAGATGATATCTTTAATGACACTCCACAACTGATTATCCTGGATGACCTGATGCGTGAAGCCAACGAATTGGTCGTCGATCTTTTCACAAAAGGATGCCACCATCAAAATATTAGCGTCATGTAACTTACACAAAATTAATTCCACCTGGGCAAGGTCCAAAAAAACATTTCCTTAAACGCACATTATATCGTACTTTTTAAAAATCCTAGGGATAAAGCTCAGACTTAACACTTTGCACGTCAATTCAGTCCTGGAAATCCCCATGTTTTACAAGAGGCTTACGCTGATGCTACAAGTACTCCCCACAGGTAAATATTGTAAGATTTCAAATAACGTACACCCGAATGGTTCAGATATAGAACCCACACAAATGTCGGTTGCTGCACGTAGCTACAACGCAAAAGCTATAAAAACCCCAACACTTCCTGATTACAGATCATTTTATAACAATGAGTCCCAATGTGCTGAAACAAACCCCTCTGCTATGTGCGATGCATCACATGAATCCGCAGCAACGTGTTGCCTTGCTGAAAACGGCCGACAAGAAATTGATTGACTATGTTTGCGAGTGTGCTTACAACACTTTAAAAGGGTGGGTGCCGTTGAAAAATGAGCATAAGACAAAGGTACGAGCTCACAAGCAGGTGTTGCGCAATCTGGTCAAACTAGGAGAATTATGGAAGAAGAAGAGACGACTACTCGTTCGGAAAAGAGGGGTATTCCTCCCCTTACTTTTAGCCCCTTTATCAGTGGTGTCCTCGGTTCCTTATTCAACAAGTGGATAATGGAACGCACGAAAAAATGATATTGGTGTCCCCGGAAACATTAAACCGTTACGAACACCACCAAAAAGTGGCATCGGCCACAAATCTAGTGGTCTCCAAGCTGGACAAGGAAATAGAAAAAATCCTCGTTTCTAAACTTGACAAGTCTAAATGGACTTTATAGCCACAAGTGGTACAGCACTATATGCGCTTTAATCAACACCCTCCACCCCCTGAAAATATCACCACAAACACTCCTGAAGTGTCTGTAATTTCTATCCCTGCTGTACTCAATACTCTACCAGTACAGGCATGTAAAGTAGTTCAACTTTTACTAAACATATTATTTCCCGAGGTGGTATCTCTTGGGACTCAAATGGGGAAGAGAGTATTCACGATACCCCTCTCTGTAGATCCAATACTGTGTATTTAGTCAACGATCTGGTCAGAGCAAAAGACACAGCGAACCGTCTATGTGGCGAGAGTTTCTCACGGCACTTTAAAAAATAAACTTTCCGAAAGAGTTTATTGTAAATATGAAAAGTTTGGTTCCCATTAGAGATCCGAAACTCGTACCCCAACCACTTACACCATCGCAACGCCCTAAGAAGAAACTGAAAAGGGTTAATGAAAACAGGTGTCTGCCGTTCCGAGGTTAATGGCCCATTTAGCCGACATCTACTACGACCCTGCTCATACTGCAGGGATTGTAGGGGCGGCGTCGCTCATAAAGGCGTCCAAGAAAGATCCCTACACAGTACGAGATTGGCATCATGCGCAGGATGCTTATACCCTACACGAATCGGTGAAAAAAGTTTCCACGCAACAAGTACGTGGTGTCTAACAATGACCATATCTGGCAATCCGATCTCAATGATATGCGAAGTCTTGGAAAATACAACGGTGGTGCAGTGTACTTACTCACTGTCATTGACGTGTTTAGCAAGGTGGCCTGGGCGAGGAGTATGCTTCCATTCAAGACGGGGAGCGCCGTGAGAGACGCCTTTCGGGACATTTTCAAACAATGCTGCCGTAAAACTCTAAGTTGGCAAACAGACAATGGGACAGATCTCACGGCCCTTCTATTCTGGAAATTTCTCAAACAAGAAGGCGTGGATTACTAAACCATTCATAATCCGGATGTGAATGCAAGCATCGTGAAACGATTCAATATAACTCTGAAACGGTGCATGTGGTGCTAATTTTTTTAAAAAATAGCACGTGTCGGTATGTAGACGTGCTTCAAGATCTCGTCGATGGTTACAACGACTCAAAACATTCCAGTATCAAGATGGCACAGGCCGACGTTTGAGGAAGCAATGTGCTTCAAGTCAGAGATAATTGTATGGCAAACGGTGTCCAAACTCGAATAGTAAGCTAAAAATGAAAGTAGGTGACACGTTCGTATTAAAAAAAAATCTAAAATGCTGTTTGAAAAGGGCTATGAAAGCAATTGGATCAAATAAGCTTTCAAACTCATTGCCGGGGGAGGGTGGTTAGGGTCAATAACCTCATGTACTATCTCACAGTTTCAAGTTCACGATATATTCTTGTCTCGAATCGTCTTTTCAAGCCGCCAAACTGGCACCAGGTATAAGTCATCAGGGTTGCGACAGTGCCATTACGTCATTGGGAGTTCCCATTACCAGGAGGAGTGTTGTCAATGACCCCATTTACTAGCTCATGATTTCAAGGTCACGATATATTCCTGTCTCTACTAGTCTTGTCAAGCCACCAAACTGGCGTCAGTCATCAGGTAAAACCCATTGACACATAAATGGGGAGGGTTGCGACATCATTCAGGGTCGTGTTTTATTTCTGTCTTGTCAAGCCACCAAACTGTAGCCAGTCATCAGGGAAAACCCATTGCCACATAGAAGGGGAGGGTTGAGACATCATTAAAGGTCGTGAACT
The DNA here is from genome assembly GCA_902151425.1 of Timema shepardi. Classification (NCBI taxonomy): domain Eukaryota; kingdom Metazoa; phylum Arthropoda; class Insecta; order Phasmatodea; family Timematidae; genus Timema; species Timema shepardi. The sequence goes on along the minus strand of CABFVX010000168.1, from coordinate 291,102 downwards.
ATTCCTGTATTGTCGAGCTGCCAAACTGGTGCCAGTGATCAGGAAAATCCCATTGCCACATAAAAGGGGAGGGTTTCAACATCATTCAAGATCACGATCTATTCCTGTCTTGTCGACCCGCAAACTGTTGCCACGTATCAGGGAAAACCTATTTCCACATAGAAGACCAGATATAAACCTTTGCGACATTGAAGGAGGACAACAGATTATTAACCCTATGTCATCATGTAAATAACCAGAGTAAAAATTCAGGTCAGACGGAAATATACTGGCACCAAGTATGAGTCACCAGAGAAAACCCAGGAGGGAGTGTTGCGATATAACACGCAATAATTACGTCACACAACTCGGGGCCAAATGTCAAGGGTCAAAGTTCAAATGGGGGCTATACGCCATACTTGATAATAATACCAATTAAAAAAACTGTAATCCTTTCTGTTACGTTCTTAGATAGCTTTGAAAATTTTTCTATACATTGCCGAAAAAGCGGTTGTTAATCATATATTTTATATCTAAACTAACCAAGTTTCCGTAACATTGTCGGCATACATTTTACATGTAATTTTTCTTCAGATATTTATGAATAAATATCAGAAGATAAAATATATTCTTTCAAATTTCTCAAAATTTGGGTAGAGTGGCCCCTTGAATAATTTAATTTCGTTTTGAAGTAAACGTATCTAACTACCATTAATAGATATTCATTTTTCTGTACTTTAGATTAATATCTTATTCAAAACATATTTACCATATTCTGATCTTAACTTTTTCATAAATTTATATTTTACATTCAAGTTATCGGTAGTATTAATGTAATCTTCCATCTAATTTTTCGTCTTCCGGCTGGATGTCAACCCAAATGACTGGTTACGTTAATGTGGTTATACTGTGAATTATTAGTTCTGCAGCTCATCTCCGTCACGACCCCTCGGGGAGAGGATTTATTGTTGGGGTTGTCAAAATAATCGAGTTCAGGTTTTTGATAGATGTTGAAGTTTCAGGACTGCCTTGAAACAGAAAAAAATTGTTTTTCTCAATTATGTCTAGGCCTAGTTTATTTATGGTAGAAAGTAGAAAGGTTAATTTTACTAAATTAAGCTCTAACGATTTTTATTAACATTTGTATCCAGTCATAGTTAAAATTACAATTTAAAATTACTATTCTCATTTTACCGTGTAAAGGACTTATAGGGCACTCACTTTACACTAGTGGATATTATCAATTTTGTTCATATCTTCCTAATTCTTCGAGATATGAAATAATATCAAAACTGTAAAACCAAGGCTGTAGCTTGGGTGTGGGGTGTAGATGGAGAGATCACACATAGTAGACCCAGCAGAAAATGTTAATCTTGATCTCCCTCTCCTAACTAGCAAGGAAAGCTACAATAGAAATCTCAAAGGGAAGTACCACCTTCAGCGCATCCGGCTGAAGCTCGAACTCTAGACCTTCTCATCCAAGGCATACAAGTGCAATGTGGATGTAACATTATAAATCTCAGCCACAGCTGCTCCCAGGAGTGTCAACTGAATAAACAACAATGAAAACCTCATCTGCAAGTTTCTGGCTTTCTGATTACGAGTTGTGCACCTCTTCCAGACCACCCACACATGGGTTTACACTTTCAGGTCACGTGCCCACCTACTCATATCAAACAGAATATTAAAACACTACATGGTTTGATTAGTAAGTCGGCGAGATCTGAACCACACGCAACTTGTTCATCGCATCAGGAGACAGGGACTGACGTCGAAGTTTGATTACAATCAGTGAAGACTTGAAGTATATTAGGAGGGTCTAAGGGCCATTTTCAGAATTTTGAAGAAAATATATTTTTACTCAAACCATATTAAATGTTTACTCTCTGAATTATTAAAATTTATTGTAAAATAAAACAAGGGTAATTTTATGCTGTGACATAAAATAAAAAGCTATATAGATTTTAAGTAAAAATAATTTTACAGAGTTCAAAGTGCCAAAGTACTGAACATAAAAAATGGTGTAAGTACCTGTGTTGATGCGTGGCACATACCTCAAAATATATGTTTGTCTATTGGCATATAATCCCTAAAATTCCAATTTTAGGTTAAGTTTTCAGTAACCTGTTCTAAAACTTAAATTGATTTAAAAAATTACCACATATTTGGAGATACTCAACCATACACTTTTCAAACAAAGCTTTCAATATAAAACTAGTAAAATATTGAAAAGAAACCAAGATATTAGTAAAATTTTTAATTGAAAAACACTCTGCTTTATAATACTACATTTTAAACGTTTCCGTTTCTGACCTTCAGATGGTGTAATTTTTGCTGCAAACAGGTCACACGTCATGCAAGTATCTCATCTGGGTAACTTTATATTAAAAGCTAAGTTAAAAATAGTACGTAATCTTTGTTTCTGAATACCTTATTTTGAAGGTCCTTTACAACCTAGGGATATTTAAGTCTGAAGTAATGTAATGTTTCTAGGTTTTTTGCCTTCCAGAGGAATTGAGTTTACGTGGTCACAAATCATCAGTGCGTTTTTTCACTAAACTCCCTCTTTTTTTTTTGTTGCTTGGTTTTTCAGTGTATATGGAGTTTACAGTCTGTTTAAGTTCTACCAACCCTTGAACCCTCTTCTAAGCTAATGAGAAAATTTTGGAAGCTATAATCCTTCATACTTGCACTATTTCCCCTTCTCCATTCAAAACTATGTAGATTGAAGTAGATTGGTGCCTATTTTAGTTGGGTCATAGTATTTCTAATCTCTTCGTCTACCAACGGGTTTTACAGTAACTAGCACAAAAAATAGTTTTGCTGTTTACAGTGATCCACTTTGTACACATCTTAAATAAGAGTAATTTTTTGAGCATGATTCATAGATTTGCACTTGTATCAGCATTTACAGGTTGTAGTCTATTTTGAGGTTAATTGGCTGGCACTTTATTTACATTCATACAAGGCTTTCCTGCTTTTTAAATCTTTTCCCTTTCTTCTCCTAATCTTACCTCACCTTTCTTACGGCGTTTTGGACGATTCAATCCACTATTGTCTGCCCTAGCTATCTCACAAAAACAAATAATTACACGATAAACGAAGAACATGCATGCACCACCGGTAAAATCCAAACAGCTGGTGTAAGTCCATGTGATTACACGCAGCACGTATATTACAATATAAGTTAGTTCTCCCGGGAACTTACATCCACTGCCATCTGTTTTTGAGCGAATGAACCTAATAGAAAGGATTTTACTCTTTGATTTTATTACACGTTGTTGGTACTGGCACATAATTGTTATTTCTGTAAACTCTAAAATAATTTTAAAATGGCACATAGGCACTAACATACTTCAAGTCTTCAGTTTTCGAGGCAAGTCATGACATAGTTTTTAAGGATACTTCCAAGATGGTTTTCGCATTCGTTTCAAACGAGAGAGAAATTGGATACCTAAGAAGTTAGCGTTTATACAGTACTTGTGGTCACACATTTTAAGGCCTCTAATTCAAAATATATTAGATTACAGGACTACTGGGAGGGTGAGCCTAGAATCTAGCCTGGTACAATGTAGGTACTCCATATGTAACCTATTCCTGTATATTTTTCAATTCGTATCCATGCTAATCTTAGTCGTCATAGCATGACCTACCTCATAGTTTAAGTGGTTGAAAGTAGACTAATAGTTTTTATTTGTGCACAGTGTATTGCCACACATTAGGGCTATTTGTATACTGTAATAAATAAATATTTTTTTTACAGTAATCATAAAAATAATATATAATAATCTTTGACCAGGAAAATAATATATTTCCTCTGGTTCAATTCAAACAGTGTAAGAGATATCTGAGTATTCTCTTTACCTATATACTTGTGTTTTAGTTGGGCGCCACCCCTAGTATCTAGGGGAAAAATAATAGTAAAAAAAAAAACTTTACCTCGGCTATCCACTCAGTGGCACGACGACTCTCAACCTCGGGACCTCTGGGTGAACTTAAAGCTTAAAAAACCATGACCAATATAGATAAAAAAAATTGATTGTTGAAGAAAAATATAATTTAGGCTACAAATAAAAATGAATGTATGAAATAACCATTGTTGGCACTTTTGTGAATTTATTGTTGTTTCCCTTTTGTCCACATCCAAATCCTACCTATGGAATTCCGGTTAATTATAATTCTAAATTTACAAGGTATAGCACAGTATTGTTGAAACCAAAGGAAGAGAAAAAATATACATATACAATCAGTAAAATCAATAATTAGACATAAAATATAATGTTAATTATTTTGTTGTATTAGTTTGTCCTTCTGGAAGTAAATAAGTTCTGACTTATTTAGGAAAGAGAAAATAAATGGTTACAACAATCAAAAGTTGAAGAGTTGGTTTGACCTCACCCATGTATAATTAGTCCATACTGAAACACCATCTTCATAAATGTGTTTCACTTCGAATTCTTCCACAATTTACTTGAGCATAAATATTGTAGCTCTCACACACACTCTTAGCTTCCCCTTTTTACTATTTTCACTTTAATCTTCCACTTTTGAATCGATATAAAATAATTTAAATTGGGAGCCCACATCCATTTGGCTCCATCTTGGACCACCAACCAGGAAGAACTCTCTACTATTTCAAAACCTTTCCAATCTTTTCAAATTTAAAAATGTTCTATTCCAAGTCCAAAGAGAAAACAAACTATATGTAAATAAAAACGAAAATGAATTGTTGGCTATAGACTAGTGAGAGAATAAAAATGAAATGTAAGTTTAATATAAGTATTTAAATATAGCCAATTGAATATGAATAATGTTTTTATAATGAATTAAATGTCTATTTCCTTCTGGCAAAAATTAAAAATCGCGCTCGTTTTTTCTTCCTTCCTTCTTCCCTTCCTAAACACGAGGTTCACTACTCACTCGTTTGATAGCACTGCCCATGCGTTAAAACAAACATGGCCGACCTTCAAAATAAAAACAGTCAATCACACTTCTTAAAAGGATAATTAATATGCTTAATAAAAGGTAAGTGTTCTTCCTTAAATCAAAATTCCTTATTTAAATTATTTAAAACAATGTTTTACGTTGTTCTTTCCGTCCTTTTACTTAATTAAATATATGTAAACATTGTCATAGTCAGGCCGGCTGGCGAGCTTCGAAGATTTCACGCGAAATAAAATAGGAAATTGTTCACAAAAGTAGAAAAAAATAGGGAAATACAAGGTAGGGTGGCAAATAACATCATAATACGTATACTAACGAAGAAGGGATGTGAAAGGTAACATTTAGAAAAATGTACTCACATTAACATGGAGGAAGATTGTACAATAATTTATAGAAGAACACACTCAGTAGGGCTGTTCCCAACGGGGATTCAAATCCCCGTCAACAAATATCAGGTTTATTGCGAGAGTGATGTATTGGACCATGAATCCACTAAGTACATATTTACCATGGAGCAATTAAAAATATGAAATAAATTTCTATACTCTTTTCCTCTTTCCTCAATTTACCTGTAACATTGTATATTTTTACATTAATTATGAGCTTTGACGGAATGTTTATGCAACAGTGTATATTATTTTGTTTCACAAATCTTACTAGTTTTTTGGCAAATCTCTATAATTTAGGATCAAAGAGAAAGAAAGTCTCTGCGGTGCACCTTACCATTTATCTTAAAAACGTATTAGTTTTAAATAAAATATTTAAGAGAATGTTAATAAATTTTAACCGATATGTTTTTACTTATCAAGCGGGACAATTTAATGATTTAACTGCCATTTACACACTGCCAAATGTTGAAATTGTAGTTAAAATTATATTTTTAGGAATCGAACAAGGAGAAAATCTACTTTTCTTTTGTTGGTACGTAGAATACAGTGACTATAGCGATTTAATAATATATGGTTGGAAAAGATAGCTTAGATGAAATGGATTTGAATTATTGTTTACTGGCTTCAGTTGTCCAATAGTCTTTTAAGTCATCATTCTATAATATAGACAAAACTGACTATGACGGGAAAGTTGAGGCTCAAATTAATCATGGTTGGGTTTACTGATGGTGATATTCCTCAATAGTTTTCTGCTAGCTCCTTCCCGCAAATATAAGTACACTTAATCTAAATTCAATCTTCCTCATCTAAAACAAATTAGAGTAATTAACACATTTATTTATAGCTCGGACACGCAGTAGTTAAAAATAAAAAATATGTATAGATAATTTGGGAAATTAACACGACACATATTAAGCCTTACATGTAGGGAACCTAGAGTGAACCCATTATGGTTTGGACCATTACCTACCATTCAAACGTAGCCAATAATATACTGCGATTTAAACTGCTTTACGGTCCACGTGATGGGTAAGCTGGGGAGCGTAGTTGCCACATAGCAGCAGTTTTCGTTGTGGGTAGGCTGGGAAGCGTAGTTGCCACATAATGGGAGTTTGCGCGTTACTACTATGCAAGAATACTCAGTAACTGTCCAGAAATCTGGCAACGTGCATTAGTTGCTATGACACCTACCCTTCACGGATTGGTCGAGCATGTGATGAGCCTCCAATCTCCATTCCAGCTGCACTGACCTCAATCCTAGAGAAGTTTAAAACGCAGTATAATGTCAGTCAGACGCTTTAGACCACCCAGTCTCAATTTGTGGTCCAGAATATTCATGGGCGTAGAGACTGGAGTAGAACAAGGGTCGGTTGGCTACGGTTTTTAAAGTGAGAGAAAACTCCTTATTTGAAATACATGTTAAAATATTGTAAGATACCGAGTCAAACCACACCAAGTGGAAATAATCAACTATAACAGCCAACCACAAACCAGGATATACACAATCCCTGTTTGGTTTTTAATAGAAACAATGAAGAAATAATTAACTGAGATAAGTATGTTATTGTAAAATAGGGTAACCCTTTTGGTATCAAATTTGTATATAGTTTTTTCACATCAGCCAAAAATTGATCAAAATGTTTATAAGATTAATCTGAGAATAGCTTAATTAAGTTTTTAAATACTTGTAATTTAAGAATCAAATAGTCAAAGCTATTATTTATGCTTTTTAGTGAGGATCACTCCATCTAGATGTCGTATTCTAAAAATTGACACCTTGGCACAGGAACCGAACCCAGGACCTTTGACTTAGTACGTCAATGCTCTGACCACTGGGCTACCCAGGAATCGTCCCGTGTACAGGGTCATTCTTCACTCATAAATTCAGATTATGATATCTAGATGGAATAATCCTCACAAAAAGCATAAATAATAGCTTTGGCTATTTGATTCTTAAATATTCAATCCCTTACAATGATAATAATTGATTAAGTCACAGCATTAATTCAACTACCGAGTCGAAGGTGGCTGCGTTATCTGATAGCTCGTGTTCTTAATAAAATCACACGTTTGTAGCCGACGATTTCCGCACATCCATCATAAACTCTGCCTTAAAATATGAGTGAAGAATGACCTTGAGCACGAGACGAGTCCTGGATATCTTAGTGGTTAGAGCATTGGCCTACTAAGCCAAAAGTCCCGGGTTCGATTTTCATGTCCAGGTGCCATTTTTCAAATTTCAGAATATGACTTGTAATCTAGTTAAGCACCTGTATTTTTTTTAGTAAGGGTGAAAATGATCGATATTTTTTCAACTGTACCATCACCACGAGAAAAGTAGTCTAAATAAAGCTAAAGCGCCGAAAAAATAGAATTAAACCAACTTATTTAATGAGCCCAGATTGGCTAACGGGCCAGTAGCGGGATTATGCTTTTCAAAAAGTGGTCGTAAAAACATGTTAGGAAACCCTGTTAAAAGGAATATTCAATTGATCAAATCCATTTTTCTACTTACTAATAATGAAAATAAGATAATTCATATCTCAATTTTATTTTTGGACAGTAATGTAAATATCATAAAGGGCGTATATTTAAAATGCTATTAGAAAAGTACATAGCCTTTCTTCCCATTTTTTGATTTTGTTCTTTTCAGAAGCCATTCCCTTTTTATTTTTATGAAGAATTATTAATGTATCATGTTCTACTTCACGCTGAGAAGATATAAAAACAACGTGTACTCCCCTTTGACCCCCAGGGAGCTTCATCACTTTCTTTACTTCTGCGTTCCTCCCTTACTACACCCCGTAGAAATAACTACCCCTAAACTTAACTTCACACCTCAGTTATAACTTACGTTAATTACTTTGCTAGCCACCAGGTAGCAGTGCTGTTATTCAATTACAACATTTTGTTCTACGCTTTGGAAAACACTTACTAGGTGGGGGAGTGTGTGGGGGGGTGGAATGTTTTAGGAGGTAGGGCGAAGGAGAATAAAGGGGTTGAAAATAGACAAAGAAGTAAGTTAATGCCGGAACAATTCTGTGGTAAATGAAGTGCTGCTTGATAGATGGTGCGCGGATCGCTTTGTTGGCTCGCAGCTGGATGTCAGAACTGCAGGGGTCTAACGTGAGTTAACTAATTTTTTTAATAGCTATTTTAAAAAATAGTAAGAGGAAAAATTTATAAAACTTTTTTAGTTCATACCAGCTGGCGGACCCGATATTCGCAAGGGGAAACTATAAAGTAGCTTATTTATTTATAGTATACAAAATTAACCACAGGGAACAGTAACCCAATCTTAAATGGTGTTTTCATATTAATCCTTTCCACAATATCAAAACAAAACATAATCTGAACATGTTTTAAAAAATAAAATTTCTTTTAAAAATTAGGTTAAAACTTCTCTTAGCACAATACTTTAAACTTTTGTCTGTTGATAGTAAAAAAGAATCACATTATAAATAATTGGTTTTTAAGGGTTGTAATTAAATTAAATAAAAATTATTTGAGTATGTTTTATTGCATCTACCCCAGTTAATATTTTTACCCCGTTTACTGTTTTTACACATTTTACCCAATTTGCTCTTTTTGAAACTTTTACACATTTTTAACCTTTTTACCTTCTTTACCCTTTGTACCCCGTTAACGATTTTTACCATTTTAAACTTCTTACTTTTTTCTCTTTCTACTGCTTTAGCCCTTTTACGGCTTTTTAATATTTTAACCTTTTTATTTATTTTACTTATTGTAACCTATACAACTTTTTTATTTTTTGACTTTCTTTTTGTCCTTTTTACAATGTTTTCCTTTTTTCCCCTTTGGAATTTCCCCCCTAAATTGTGCCTTTTTGGCCATCTCTGACATTCTGGTCATTTTTGTACATTTTCAATTTTTGTTATTTTGGTATTATTTCCCTTATTCATTAGATTTACTTTTTTACTATATTTGTTTATTCCCCTTTTTATCACTATTTACACTAGTGACCATACTTATCTCCGGAGTGATATTTTAGGGTAAAAGAGGCATATAGTTTAAAAATGTGTAAAAAGGCTATAACGGTTTGAAAGTAAAAAAGTGTTAATACTTAAGGGCTATATACTAAAATTAAATCACAAAATTTAACAATAATTATATTTGTTAAAGGTTGTGGTTTATTAACTATTAATTTATCATGGCGACATTAGAGAAAGAGTTTTTTTGTAAATTATACACCAAACTCTTCTTGTTAATTTCCATGGCCACCAAACTACTGTACATTAAACAATTGTATTAAATGTATTAGTAAATCATTTTCTTGGTGTAAATATTCCTTCATTTTTTCAGTTTGTTAATTAATGTAATAAAATTATAATAAAAATTTCAAAATTACGGTTTTCAGGTGCACATGTTCGTGCAACGAGACTACCAATGTTTAAATGTCAGACCTCTACGTGTGGTTGATATTGCGCAACGCTCATGATAATTTTATTATTATATGATAGATAGGTATGTTGCGTAAACATTAATGTGATATTAAACATGTAACGAATAAGATGTCATAAATTCACCAGAATTCTTACGATAGTTTGCATTTATATTGTATTTAAGAATATCACAAATAAAATTCTTAAACTAATGCTTGAATGAGCAATTTAAGAGCTTGAATTATGACAGTAAATTAGGCCAGTCCAATTAAACTGTGACTTTCACATACACATATTTTCGTTATTGCTCCAAATATTTTGATTCAATGAGTTTTTGTTTTTTAAATATGTATGCCCTGCTGCCTTTCTTTGTAAGTAATTGTAACATTTCTGTATCGTTCTGAACACTTTCATGCTGATTTTACAAAAAGATCCAAATACATTTTATTAATTAATTAATTAAATATATTATATGGCACACGTAACAAAATTTTTGGAGATCTCTGAGATAGAGAAATCGTTCTATTTGAGCCATTCGTCCGCGAACGACACAGCTCCCTCTACTCTTCTATATTACATCTTTTTATTAAATTTGACCAAAGGCAAGGCCCACTACCGTACTAGTGGATCGGTTCTTATAACTACCCCTCTTATTTCTACTCCCGCATAAACACAACCCCTAGGTTAGGGTGTTTTCGATGAAACAATCGATTCATTTGCACAGATATTTTTTAAATACCATCAATTGATTAGCAAATAATGCTTTATTGATTTATTACAATGGATTTACTGTGGATTAAATGTGTAACCCTTTAGAGACCTAAATTAACATATTTTTCTTATGATGTAATAGATCTCTTAATGGTTGTTGATTATTTTCATGTGTAAATCACAATAATTTTTAAAGTGGCCGATTTTGATAAAGTGTATTAGTACTGAAATAATAATTATAATAATACACAATAGTTACATTTTGTCAATATTTAGAACATAAATTAATTTTGTATACATACTATAAAGAAGAGGATTCAAGCCAAGAAATGCAGTGACCACAGAACCATCAACCTCATAGCTAATGTGGGTAAGATCGTGACAAGAATACTCAACAGGAGACTGGAACAGAAAATAGGAAGTGTGAGGGATGGAGATCAATTTGAATTCAGAAAATGAAAAGTAACCAGTATGTCATCGGGATGATGAAAATTAATTTCAGAAATATTGCTGAAATTCAAGGAAAAAGTCTACATTGGTTTCATAGACTGGCAAAAGGCGTTTGATAGAGTGAAATGGAATAAATTGATGGATATACTCATGAAGAAGATTGGAATAAAATAGAAAGACAGAAGGCTGACTGTAGCTGGGACAGCGAGTGAAGGTGAAGCTCAATGATGGAGAGAACAACAGCGTAAAGATAGGCCGAGGAGTGAGGCAGGAATGCTGTTTGTCACTCAATCTGTTTAACCTGTATGGAGAGTCGCCTGTCAGTAAAGCTCTATAGGGGAGTGGCAATTTTAAGATACGAGGACGCGTCATAAACACAATAAAATACTCAGGTGATCTTGCATTGCTATCCAAAAATAAAGAAGAGTTGCAGGAAATGATGGGCAGGCTGGTGGAGATAGAAAAAAATATATGATACAAATATCAACAACGAGAAGTAAAATGTGATGCTGATTTAAAAAAATAAAGAACTGCTGAGAATCAAAATGGAAAAGCAGGAGTTGTAAGATGTAGATTAATTGAAGTACCTGGGAAGTCTGCTGACAAAGTATGCCTAATGCAACAGTGAAATTTGATCGAGGACCACCATGGCCAAGGAAGCTTTCAACAAGAAGATGTTACTGATGACCAGCAAGTTGAGTTTGGAACTAAGGAATAAACTGATGAATTGCTACATTTGGAACATCGCACGGAATGGAGCAAGAACTTGGACTCTTAGGAAGATGGAAAAGAAATACGTGGAGAGCTTTTAAATGTGGCGTTGGAGAAAACTTGAGAAGATCACGTGGATATTTAGGGTGACAAATGAAGAAATACTAAGAAGAGTGGGTGAGAAGAAATCCCTTTTGGGTTTAATTCTTCGGTACAAAGCAATGGGATCGAGCACCCCCTTTGGAGGAACTGTCTTATGCACGACGTCATGGAAAGAAAGTGTGAAGGAAAGAGGAGTCTAAAAAGAAAGTTAATTCAAATATTGGATGACTTGAATAAAATAACATACTGTGAACTTGAGGAGGCAGAGGTCAGGGCGTATTGATGGTTTAAGCTCAAGGACAAAAGGATTGGACCTGTTGTAAGACCGTACAATAACAATAACTGAACCTACTATTTGATTGATTCCTAAGCTATGCCCATTATACTGCTCTTATTCGTAAACTTTTGCCGGAAAATATTGAGTATTTGGTGATTAACATAAATATATATTAGGATGTTTCAAATAGTTATTTTCTATAATGTAGGCTACTTTTTGCTATAGATAAAGCGTGCCGGGGCAGTTATCATAAAATAAACAAAACTCACACCTCAATCTCTGACAAAATTTAGTAGTATCACTTTTAATATTATATAGCGGAACTTATTTAAGTTTACGGACAAATACATTTAAATTATTAGATAATTGATTACAAATATTAATAGGAGGACCTGTGTTGGAACTATTATTAATTAATAAATTACTTTTATTAATTACAAAATAATAATCTCGTTATGGTAAGAGAAATACTTCATTTATCCTTCAACCAAACAGTTTCCTTACAACCCATTCTATGTATAGAAAAATATTCAAACCTTTGCTGTACAAAAATAAATAAAGGCCTATTGTGTAATGTTCTGAAGTTAAGATCGCTTACAACAACTTTTGGTGTTAATTACATTTCCTGACTTGTCGCTTTTAAATTTTAATATTCTGTATGCAATATTACAACAAAATCAGGTACTTCTGCTGGCTTACAAAAAAATATTGAAATAAAAAAATCATATCTTTGAAATGATTTGTTATACTCTACATAAAAGTTCTAAACAATATTTATGACTAAAAACCAAACAATAACCACGAAAAATATACATACAAAAACTATTAAAAGTAATTGAACTACCATAACGTCGACCACCAATTTAATCAGGGTTCTATTCTGATTATAGACGAAGATAATACAAACAAAATAAGAGGTTCGATTTGTTGTGGTTTGTTACATCTATGTACAGTGTTTACACACATAACAAACATAAATTCACCGTACATCATAACCGAGAACACCAAAGGGAAAATAACTCTTACATGTTTTGATATCAAGTCAAGGTTAACTTGAACCAAAACTTTATACACATGCATAGTTCAGATGATCTCTCAGATAATACAAATTTCACTTAAGGTTGAAAGATCAATTTGAGCCGTTATGCACATTTAACCGTCGTCGAACAGCGGTTAAAACGCATTGAATTAAAATAGAGCACACCCAACTGAATTACGTTGTTGGGGATGTTCTGTCCCTTTGAGAGGGTATATCTTTATTTATCAAAGATGAATAAACAAGGATTATAACTGTAAAACTGTCCAAAAATGATTCAGCAATATAATATAAAAATTATAAACAGTTATAAAAAATCTTATCAATATAAAATACTGTCGATGTGAAACCCGATTAAACGAGACGTAATGCGAGACGTCGATGTGAGGATAATATGGAAGGGTATTTTAAGAATGTTGGGTACTAGGCTAGAGATCTTATGGGGGCGTCTCAGGATACGTTATAGTGATGATTTACGTTCTGGCATCCGTGAACCGTAAATATCTTTAAGGCCAGAGAGTTAATTAGAAATCAACTCAGATAGTTGTGATGCAATATGTTTCAAAAATAAAGTTTTACAATAAACATTAGCAGTACAATGTTGGTGATACAATTATTTAATACCAACACATTTTTTTACAGTAAAATTATATTTAATTGGCGTTTGTGGAGCATGAAACAATGACATTTTTTTTGAAGATCACAATATTTCTCTCTCCAAAATGTCGGGAGAGAGAGAGAGAGTAAAAATTTTGATTATGTTTTTATATTCATTTTAATATGCTAGATAAAAAAATATAAAAACACGTCTCACTATATTTTGATATCTCTACATAAATTCTAAATATACCAAATTAAATTGTAATATTTGAATACTAAACATAAAAGGGTTTAACAGAGATTAAGCGTATAACCCAAACGGGTAGTTAAGTAGTTAAGACACGGTGCTAAAAATAGTTAATCGTTATTATTATTTTACACACCCCTATGTAGCTTTCAACCAAAGTTTGTGTGTCTGAATGGTGAATAATAAACTAAAAACAATATATTTTTAGATTTAAATACCTAATCTATTGTTTATGTGGAGCCTCCCCTTTTAGGAGTTAATAAATTCCAAAGAAGGTCAAATAATTTCCGGGGAAAGTCAAGATCAATTTTACCTCTACCTGTATGCACCCATATCCATATACACGCATACACACATACTCATACATAATGTAATAGATAGTGAAAATATATAACGTAGATAATCTATATATATATATTGTACTAGCTGAATCCCGGTTCTTCACACGGGATATTCTGTTATTATTTATTTTTGGATGAAAATGAAGAATTTTTGTTTGAAGCTTAATGGTGTTGTTCTTACAGCTACCAGTGACCTGGCGGTCTAGGAGTAAGGTGTCAGCCTTCTGTGCTGGTGGCCGGGGTTCAATCCTCGGTCCCGGCAAAGATTTATCTGATTACTAAACCCTTCCTTCACCTCTGACAAGGCATCTTGTGAACGTGAGGAATGCCAGGCCTCCACCGTGGTTCGGTTTCCACGTTAAACTGTAGGTCCTTCATTTCATCTCACAATCACCCTACCATTACACATTAGCGTAAGTGCGTATAACCCGAACGGGTAGTAAGACGCGGTGCTAATAATAATAATAATAATAATAATAATAATCTTACAGATACCCGAGAAACACCGCGAGGAGGTGACCATGTATTGTTTCTCATGGGGAGTTTTATTTTAAACAAACCTCCTTGCCTACTGCCTGGGGAGTTATCAGCTGAGCGTGGCTGGACAGGCTTTCCCCCCCCTCCCAACCAAAACACACATACCCAAGCCGGGACCTCCCACACAGACACTATAAGCACCACAACATTCAACAAAATATAAACTACGGACTTCTACCGTCTCTTTGAGTTGCATATTAAAACTTAATTACTAATTTTTATTATTTTTATTATTATTATTATTAGCACCGCGTCTTACTACTCATTTGGTTTGTACGCACATATTTTAATAAATTGTATGTATTAATTTTCTTTCCACCCCTTGGAAGCATCTACAGGGATACACATAATTGCTATATTTTTTCGAAGGCATTATTATAACAAACTTATTAGATTGTTACCCTCTAAATGCCTCAAAAGTGTTTATAAAGCAATATTGTTGATTAGGGTAGCTACCCCGATTTCACCCCCTTAATCACAAAGCATCGGAATGAAACATATTTCCTATTACTAATAAGCTTATAAGGAACACCTGTTCCAAATTTCAGCTCTCTAGCTTCTTGGGAAGTGTGAGAATTAGTGACGAGTGAGTCAGTCAGTCATTCAGCCAATCAGGGCTTTCACTTGTATATATATGCTCGCTTTGCTCGTTGGGGGCTCCACCCCCAAACACCCAATCAATTTTATTTGCAAGTGGATGTAATCTAATGTAATTTCAGAGCCGTATTTTGATAGATCTTACCGTTTAGCCCCAAGAGACCTCCAAATAAAGGCTCGCGCCAACTTTAAAGTTGCTCCGCCATTTTGAACTTTTTCGGGGGGTAAAAATTAAAATTTATAGATTTTTTGTAATTTTCCCGTCGATTACAGGATAGAAGCTATAAGTTTGCCAAATTTCAAGTTTCTAGCTCATCTGGAAGTGAGTAAACATTAATGTCATTGAGTGAGTCAGCATTGGGGCTATATATACCAGTATAATATACATTATACACATTATATATTATATTCTATTTATTAAATTATGGTTACATTTGATGTATTATGTAATTATAATAAATATTCCATGGCGTCAATCCGAAAGCGAGCTATACCGACCGATAGGCCGACATTATATGTACAGAATGTTCCCGGTTTAAACGGCTAAACTTTGGGAAGTGGTAGTGGTTCAAAAAATTAAGTCAAAATATTTTTAGGAGATTTGCTCATTTTTGTTTCCTTTTCTCGCAAATAGCAAAAATCAAAATCAAAACAAATTAGGTAGGTATTAAATAAAACAATTATTTTAATTTATTTACTTATTTTGTTCAAATTCACAGCCTCCAATCTGGAGACAAACATTACGCCTAACAATGACAGAACGAGTGGCTGACCGACATTGTGCGACTGCTGTTTCTTGGCACGCTTGCGTTATCTTTTGTCGTAATGATTGAAGGTAATTAACAGGTACTTCATATAATTATTGCTTGAGAGCTCCCCATACAAAAAAATCTAATGGCGTTAAACCAGATGTAAGCAGAGGCCAAGCCACAGGCTCAGCAAGACTGATCCACATTCCAGGAAAATTAATATTAAGTCCAAAAACCTTTGCAGAAAGACGTTCTTTTATTTAGTTTTTAGATCCACTACTATTTTCCAAAGTTTAGCCATCCAAGCCGGGAACACCCTGTATTATAGGCCTATATACACATTATATATAGTATAATACATTATATATAATCGTATATACATATACGCATTATATGTGTGTGTTGAAATCTAAACATGAAAAGTAGCTCGATTCCCTCATGAAATGCACTTGAGCGAGAGTCACGTGACCTATACACGTGAC
This sequence comes from Timema shepardi, assembly GCA_902151425.1. NCBI lineage: Eukaryota > Metazoa > Arthropoda > Insecta > Phasmatodea > Timematidae > Timema > Timema shepardi. The sequence continues at coordinate 274,547 of CABFVX010000168.1, read as the reverse complement.
GAGCTAATTGCCTACGTAGGACATTAACAAAGTGACATTTAAATGTCGTGCCTTGATCCAAAGAACTGGAGGTCTCAGTGATGAAAAAGAGGATGAAGATAGAGGGGTGTGCTGAACCTTATTTTGAGGGGAGTTGGTGTCTTTTTACAACAGGTAAATGTTTGACCCCTTTTGGAATATTGTCCCTAGTCAAATAAATTTCAGCCACTTATTTAAAATGGTGACAAAAAAAAAGTTTAAATTCCCCAAGCTTATCAACTTTTATATTATATATTTAATAATATCAAGGCAGTCATTAGACATAAGAGTCCACGGATAGCGAATAGGATCCGGATTTAGGGGGTGGTGGAGGGAGGGGGTATTGGTACACTGCCTCCCTGATCTCTTGTTGGGAGTAGAGGGGAAAGTTTCAAGAAAATTTGTGTAACTATTTAATCATGATTCTCGTTAACAGTAACATTAAATTTAATTTAATTTTTACTTTCTCTCTACCTTACAAGTAGAGAAAATATTGTGCTCGTCAAAAGAATCGAACTTGAGATTTTAATGAATTTTGACTTTTCATAATCCCCGAATCCAATAATGTTTTTTTTTAGTTTCCATCTGTCCCTATGTATGTCTGTACGTCTGTTTGTATCTCGGAGTATAGCCTGAACTATTTTTCTGATTGGGCTAAAACTTGGTATCTAAGGTTTTCATAGTGTAGCCCCGAGGTGTTTTTGGAATAGGATATCCAACCCTAAAATTGAGGGTAGTTTACTAAAGGGTAAAAAGATAAAATATCGATTTTATCAAAATCGGCCCAAACAATTTTGATTAAATTTTGTTTCCTGAAATTCATAAATATTACAAAAAGAATAGCTACTCTCAATTTTTCGTCAAAATTAATTTAACGGTTCCGGTCTGATGTGTAAATTCTACTTTATTTTTATTATATCTACGTAAAGCTTTGTGATAAGTACTGATCATTGAACATATGTAGCTACTGTACATATATTTATATTGAAAATCTCTTATTTGAAACATTTATTTTATAAAACCAATAATTTTCAAGCTATATGCATATATATATATATATATATATATATATTTATTTATTTTTTGACTTTTCGAACACTTAAGGTAAAGTATTGCGACCGCCGAAAAAAATCTAAACTGAGATGTTGATGGCTGTCGACTTTTCATGACCCTCGGACACTAAAAAGTGGTTTTTGCAATGCTGTCCTTATGTGTGTCTGTTTAATTCTAAAATTAAGAGTAGTTTAGTAAAGGGTGAAAAAAGAAAAGATCAGTCTTATCAAATTTGGTTCTAACAAGTTTGAAATAAAATTCATATTCATGCGTTAATTAAGATTATAAATAAACTGGCTTTTCATTTTCCTATGTAATATACTTTTAGTTTATTTTACAGAAGTGGAAATTTCCGTATCCCCGCAACTATTTGAAATACTAAATAACTTATCATTGCAAAGTTGTAGAACTATTAAAAAAACTTTTATTTGAAATATATTTTTATAAAACCAATTGTTTCTGAGATATTGGAAAATATATTAATACAATTTTGGGAGATTTAGTTGTATGGATATACTACATAAGTTTTAACGCAATAATTCTCTAATGCCATAGATTAAGTAAATAACTAAGTCTCTCAAATAGCTTATGTTCTTTTTCCTTTAACCTCTTAGGGGACATGTTTGTTCAACAAGGATCCATCTTTATCATTTTTGACTCGTAGGTAAATATTTACTTTTTTTATTTGTCTAAATTTATAAATGAGGAATTTAATAGCAATGCGACAACCAAAAGATGTGCAACCACTAATAAAGTGCCGAAAATTTCAACCGGAAGTTGAAATTTTAATACGAAGTGTTAACCCTTATGGACACAATATAAATATTCTTTATTGACCCGAATATACAAATGAGGACTTTAATTCTCTAAATATAAAATTATAAAATTCAAAACGGGAGTCAACAAATGCTTTACGTAAGTAAAGCTTAATTTTGGTCAGATTATTTAGTGTGTATTATTTCGTTTCATATACAGTACGAGTTTTGATATAACCATTTTTAAACAAATGGAGTGAGAAAGTTCGTGTGGAGCTCAATACCATTAATTTATTTGAGGTGTTTAACGTGCAGTTTTTGAGACGAGTGATTATATCAGTACACGATAATTTATATGGGCGAGAGCGAAAGGGCCTATCAATTTTACCAAGAAAGTTATTTTCATGCACCCTCCAGGGCTCTGTTACTTGCCACAATCGATATGGGACCGACGGCTTTACTTCTCCAAATGAAGTTGTGCTACGAACTTTTATTGATCTCAAGATAATTATGTTGACCCAAGCTGGGTTTAAACCCACGGACATTAGGTACTGATGCGAGTACTTTACCACAAGATCACCTAAGTCGACGTAACATTTGAAATCTTGATTAGTCTCTACCTTAATTTCTAGGTTCTATAGTTCTTGATGTACACACACATTAGTCCAACGGGTCCCTGATATTGTTTTGCATTTATGTAGGAGAAGGGAAAATAAGTTTAGTTTATTTATAAGCAAACATTTAATTCAAACAAGCTCTGATGTTTTGATCAATATAGTTACGACTATATTGGAACAATCCATTAAAAAATACGAGTGAAAATAAGGCTGAAACTGAGATGACTACAATTTTTTTGTTCATAAAATTTAAATTTTATTGGTTACTAAATGTCACTTTTCTAAAGTTTGGGCTTAGAGATTTTCTTTACTTTGTTTTAACTTATTTCCAACATTTTTCTTTATCTTTCTTGTATCCACGACTTTATTGATAAATAAACACACACACCACCAAATAAGCTATCAAATAATGTCTTAGTGGCAGTGGTGATAAGTTACGTTCACGTTTATTTACTCAACCTAACTTCTAACTTAATATAGATATAACATAATTTTGCCCTCTTCTTTCTCTTCCCCCCAATAAATTTCAAAATACGTTCTGGCACCCTCTAATAAAAGTTGCTTCATGTATTATTCTTTAGAAACAGTGGATTTGAAACCAGTGAAATTATTTTACAATATTTTTATATATATATAAAAATAATAATTGTAAAAACAATTATTGTATTTTAAAATTATAAAAACAATTTCACTGATATAAAGTTCATTGCTGTCATCAAAACAAAGTAGAAGGCTGCACTTCAATACTACAGGGTGGCCCACGGAAAAGTAGCCCTCCTCCTATATACAGCAGGCGCCTCACTCTGAATTGGAGGTCAATCCACTTCCAACCATATTGTGACATGAAGAATGAATCAATAAAGCTTTAGACAAGAATTTCACTTGCTCATTCTTCATGTCACAATATGGGTGGAAGGGGAGAGACCTCCAATTTAGAGTGAGGCACCTGCTGGATATAGGAGGCGGGCTACTTTTCCGTGGGTCACCTGTATAGCTATTATATACTATAATATTCCTTATCCTATCTAGTAAAATGTCTGCCTCATGAGCTAAGAGATCGATACTCGAGTTCTTTCATTCTCATAAGATTTATCATTGAACTAAATATATTCACTTTCAAAGCTACTAAACAACTTTAGAGTTACTTATACAGTCCAATTTTAATAGGCAGGGCCTTATATAACTGGTAAAATAATTTATTATTATTAGCACCACGTCTTATTACCCGTTCGGGTTATACGCACTTACGCTAATGTGTAATGGTAGGGTGATTGTGAGATGAAATGGAGGACCTACAGTTTAACGTGGAATCCAAACCACGGTGGAGGCCTGGCTTTCCCCACATTCACAAGATGTCTTGTCAGAGGTGAAGGAAGGGTTTGGTAATCAGATAAATCTGTGCCGGGACCGAGGATTGAACACCGGCCGCCAGCATAGAAGTCTGACACCTTACCCCTAGACCACCAGGTCACCGGTAAAATAATTAATAGATTTACTTTAACGTATTCATATGTCACGTCATGTGATATGCAGCTGTCACTATTGATACATATTATTAGTGCTAATAAAATAACACTAAATAAATATTAGAATAACATAAACTATTTTTGACATTAAACAATGTTTGTATTTTCTAAAAGATCTTGTTTTAAACATTGCACTGTAATTGAGTGTCTTCTAGCGTTAACTTAACAAATTGTAGTCAATTGGTTCAGAAATTGGACTATTGAGTGTAACTATTTTCTATATATACACCTTTTCATAAACTTATCCTTAATTATAATAATTTCCACACCTCAAAACTAATTAGTGACTACAGTTTATTATTTAAATAACAAATTTATTTAAAATGTGAAAAATATTGATTGTATTTATCAAATTTTCTGAAACTATTTTATTTAAATAAATATGATTAATTTAAATCTTTACTTTTTGATTGGTTGGAGAGTAAAATAATACCACATTATTAAGAATTTGAAGTGTGTGAACATTATTGAAATTGGTCAATAGCTTCAAGGTCATTAAGGATACGAGACATGTGGACAAGGAATTACTATCTCTTCATCTTTTTACTTTCTCATATAAAGAGATATGATGAATATTTAAGTTTAATGTGTCTTAATACACTATATGAGAAAGTTTGTACGATTGTGTCATACAATTTTTTTTTTAAGTGATCCACGGGGTCTTATAAACGTCTAAAAATGATCTATAAACGTGTCAAGTTGAGCGGATGGGGATCAAAAACCATCAAGTTGACAACACCCGGAGTAAAGTTGACACGGACGACTTGGTGATTGGACAGGAAGTTGGGGGGGGGGGGGGGGAGGGGGAGGGA
>CABFVX010000168.1:180443-269740 GCA_902151425.1 Timema shepardi | reverse complement strand
GGGGAAGGATAAAAAAGGAAGAAATAGATAGAAAAAAAACAACGATCGGCGTAAAAAAAATTGTGAAAGTGGAGAAAGAAAACGCAAACTGTTTGGCCTGTAGGGTTCGTGAAGGATGAGAAAAGAGCGTAAAGAGTGTAAGGGGAGGGAGCAGGGGTTGTGATGGGCGGGGGGAGGGGGTGGGTAAGGGTTATGCCTTGGTGTCGTGAGTTGCATAGTAATTTACTGGCTTACAGATCGATGACTCCTTGCTTCAGCAGGCATAAAGATCCTTCAAAGTTACTGGTGACACATAAACTGGGATACAGTTCAGGATAAGTGATAATTACACAAGTCCGTGAAGGGTTTTGATAGCGTCATTCAGTTACATCGGGGGGTAACTTATAAACGTGTTACTCGACCCGAGTGACTGGAATCTAAATGCACACCACATCTTATTTTATATTCGTGTTCTCTAACACCAATATTCACGAGTTGAACCTTAGCTTAAGAAATGTAGGAAGGTGCCTGATGGCTACGCGAGTTAATTAAACTTATTTCATGTATTCATATGTCAAGTTATGTTACCTGTCCCATATCTTTAAACGTTGGGCATTTAGACAAAATGTTAAGCTCGTCTAGGCAGGTTTGCTTATAATGGGAAACCAGCGTTTGATTGTGCATCGGAATGGCTTTTCTTAAATTGGTTCCGTCTTTCTCTAACCACTAAAATGCGTGTACATTTCGTATAAATTCTGCCTTTTCCATAATATTTACTTTATGTAAGTATTTTAAATAGTGTAGTGTATATACGTACAAAAAGCTGCGAAATTTTAGGAAAATTTAATGGATATGAACATCAATAAATAAATCACCTCGTTTTACTATACGTCCGGCACATACGAACATTTAAACTTATGGGGTAGAGCTAAGAAAGGTATAATATTTAGAGGAAAGGTACCTATATTTGTAAGGAGGAAGAGTAAAACATCATTAATTAAAAATCACCCTTAGTACTCTTGGCTGAGACTAGAACTATATATGACGTCCTAAACCAGATTAATTCAACCCCTTAACCTGCGTGCTTACTGAATTTGTCCTATTTCCCGTTTTAAAGAGGTTTTATTATCGTGTACGGATAAAATGTCTATATTTCGTCTGGAAAACATAAAAATTCTTCTTACTGGGGAATCACTAGGTTCTAAACTTTATTTCAAGACAATACCACATCTGTCTACTGAAACAATGGTTCCGGTTTCGATTTACGGCTAGGTATAGTTTGTTTTTGTCATTTGTTTTCTTATCACCACAGCCTACTGTCTGTTCAGGTAATACACGTATAAAATAATTACGTCAATGTGTTAAAGATGAGTAAATTTGAGCTTATAGGGGTGTACCAACATTTACGTGGAAATAGTGAGTGAAAAACCATTAAAAAAGCTATAATTACACCAGATTGGGATTTAAACGCCGATATCCACATCATCATCAATTTTATATAATGTGAGAGTGACGTCTTAGGCCATTCGACCACCGAAGGGGATATATATATTTTTTATTTGTATAGTTGGAGAAATTGGTGCTTCCTCTTTCCAAGTGACGAATTAACGGCTGTATACTGGGTTTTGTATCTGTTATATTAAAATAAAGTTAGTTTGTAAGTCATGTTTTAATATAATAAGTTAGTTCAAAAAATTTACCCTCCTCCCTCCTACTCCACACTTATTGAACAAATATAATCATGGAAAGGGGCCGTCGTTAAATTACGTGTTTTGGGAGGAAGTGGGGTTCAATATTTTCTTACATTTTCTATGGTGGGAGGGTTGGCGGTGGGAGGGGGGGGGGGAAGGGTCATAAAGAATTAATCTTACGTAAGATTTTTTAAAATAAATATTTATAGTGAGAAACCATCCAAAATAACCTTTTTTGTCAGAAAATAAATATATTAATTATTAAATTCCCCTTATTTATACTTATGTGTTACATATAATTTTACTGCAACTAAAATGTCATATCACTTGATTTATTACCAATCATTATGCCTAAAAATAATTAAACGATTAAAATAATCAAATTTACCAAACTATGAAAAAAATTACCTAATAAAGAGAGAAGGAGGGTGTGGTGATAGATTGTCTTGATATAATCTCTTTAGTGAAAATTCTCCTCCCGGTCCCTCCAACCTACTTTCTTTCCCCGTGAATGATTTTTGAGTGCAGATTCCAGCGTTTCTCCCCGGAGAGAAAAGTGTGAAAAATAAATAAAATAACTTGACGCGACTGCCCCTTGATGCAGTGTCGATGTTCCCGCCACTCACACGTCTTTCTCTGCTCACCGTAGCCAACAACTCAAAACAACTATAATGTCCACACGTGGGGATATTTACCTTCACCACCAACATCAATGGGGATGGGGAAGATTAAAAAAAAACGAGCGTGAACACGTTTATTTGATATTTTATTGGATCCGATTGGATCGAGATGAATAGGTTCCATAGGCTGTCCAACAGATATAGCTACAGACCATGGATTATTATGTTCCATAGGGTGTCCAACAGATATAACTACATACCATGGATTATTATGTTCCATAGGTTGTCCAACAGATATAACTACATACCATGGATTATTATGTTTCATAGGTTGTCCAACAGATATAACTACATACCATGGATTATTATGTTTCATAGGTTGTCCAACAGATATAACTACAGATCATGGATTATTATGTTTCATAGGTTGTCCAACAGATATAACTACAGACCATGGATTATTATGTTACATAGGGTGTCCAACAGATATAACTACAGACCATGGATTATTATGTTCCATAGGTTGTCCAACAGATATAACTACAGACCATGGATTATTATGTTCCATAGGTTGTCCAACAGATATAACTACAGACCATGGATTATTATGTTCCATAGGTTGTCCAACAGATATAACTACAGATCATGGATTATTATGTTCCATAGGTTGTCCAACAGATATAACTACAGACCACGGATTATTATGTTCCATAGGTTGTCCAACAGATATAACTACAGACCACGGATTATTATGTTCCATAGGTTGTCCAACAGATATAACTACAGACCATGGATTATTATGTTACATAGGGTGTCCAACAGATAGAACTACAGACCACGGATTATTATGTTCCATAGAGTATCCAACAGATATAACTACATACAATGGATTATTATGTTCCATAGGGTGTCCAACAGATATAACTACAGACCATGGATTATTATGTTTCATAGGGTGTCCAACAGATATAACTATAGACCACGGATTTATAAAGCGTAGTTTATTATTAATTATAGGTACAAAATATCTCTGGTGCGGATATAGCAATGTGTGATGTGATAATACACCAGTTAAATTAAATTAGTTTAGGCGTCGTATCCGAATGGGTAGCAAGACGCGGTAATAAACTTAAAAAAAGTATTAGTTTAAAAGAAATACCTGCATAGAAAAATCGAACCAGAGTGTTTAGTATTTATTTCTTTATATTTTATTATTTTAGTGTCAATTTCATTATTGTTTACTTAATTAAATATTTCTTATATTCATTCATTATTAATTTATGTAATTATCACATTTTTCTGTTTACCGCCTTTTCTTTCATTAATTATGTTTTGTAAGGGTAGTACAATTGCTCTCTTGTATTTTCACGCGCGTTTATTATTTAGTTCGCAAAGTGTTCTCCTCAAAGGTGGACGTGTGTCCCCCACCGCGGCTCAACTCCTCAGTTTCGCTTAGTGTTTTGCACTCTCTTTCGCTAATTCAAATAACCCCAATCTCATCCTAACTGGTATACATGTGCGTCTGATCAGAATCCATCAAGATCATCCCATCACAACCCCAGGTAGGCCTACTTGGCTTACTGCATCACCGGATCTTTAGCAGCAGGTAGGATCTCACCAGATATACTTACGCACACATTAATTGAATAATTCTCCTGCGTATAACCCGAACGGGTAGTAAGACGCGGTGCTAATAATAATAATAATAATAATAATAATAATAATAATTCTCCCTCTCAATCAAATTAAAACCACCGAGACTCTTGTCTCCTCACGCGAATGTCCTGTCACTGAGCTATTCAGGAATCGTCCCACGCTTAAGGTCATGAAGGGTTGTTAATTTATATAAGCCCTATAAATATTTTTATCTCCACGTCCTACTACCTGTTTAGGTTTTACCCTTATGTAATAATAACGCAAATGGTTGTGAGGATTAGGAAGGATACATATAGATCATTTATACCCGAATTTGCATGGAGAAAGATAGAGTGGAAAACTTTTTTTTTTAAACCACCCTCAGGAGATTTGAACCTTGATCTCCCCGTCATCGGCCATCTAGTATACCACGAGAGTTGCGCGTTAAGACTATGTCGCTAACGAAGCGGGTAAAGGTTGTTTGTAATCCTCAAATCAGTACAATTAAATCTTGTACAAAAGGCAGTACAGAATTGACCCCAAGTCATCAGTGGCTGTGGTTCTACAATAGTTTTAAGTAGCCGGTGAATACACACGTTCATTACAGACTCTGCCTTTGAACTTTGTGTTAAGAACGGCCTATATCACGGGACGAGTCCTTATCTGGTTCAATGGTAGAGAATTGGCACGCTAGTTTAAAGGTCATGAGTTATATTTCCGTGTCATTTTTAATATAATTTAATTTAATAGAATATCAAAACTTTAAAAAATAGTTGGATTGATATGTTATTCATGTTTAGGTATTTAGGTATTTTATCATCAATGTCTGAGAACCAATGTGGAGTACCTTGGTATGTCTCTAATGGGACTCTGCACCAAGATTAGGATGTGTCATAAATATATCATGAACTACTTCCTGAAGTTTGAGCAGTCCAAGGTACAAGGTACCAGAGGTTCTGAGAGTTATCTGATCCAAGGGCTTAAGAACTATGTCGTTGAGTCGGGAGATTCCCACAAACGTTCCAAATCCCTAAACGTATAGATGATATGTTGATCGTTTGTGGTCCGCTATGGGCTCTCATCTAGTTCTCTAGAAATACCTGTAGGTTTTATATGGTTCTATCAATTTTTGTTAGGCTAGTAGTTTTATTGTTCAGGTATGTATTTCGTGAACTGCAACAACTCGTCACTTTAAGATAACGGTAAATATCATGGTGTGTCTTTTAGTATCATTTTATGATTTAAAATGTTTTAGCGTTTATATTCTTGAAACATTAAAACGTGCATTTGGGAATCAGCTTTGGCAAACACATATTGAAACTCAAAGCATTATCTGCACTGCGCATGCTATGATCTGCTCTGATTATGCTCTTTCTCTGCACACGCTATTTTTTCTCTGTGTATGACTTGTATCGTTACCTCCCCGTCACTCTAATATATAGAGAAGGTAACGATAACAAGATTGTATTTAACTATTACAAAGCTAAATGCATGACACGATAGAAGCAGGGAAACATATTATAGAAGTAAGAGAATTGAATTGGTAACAATAATAGATTTATTATACAAATAACATAAAAGGGTAGTATTGGGTTACAAAACTTATTGTAGAATGAAAGCTGGACAGAAAATATTAAAGTATAGTGAAATCTGTTAGATAGGCTAGATAAATCAAGTAAATTATAGAAGTATAACTATAAACATTAAGTTTTAAACTGAAAGATGTAACAGAGTTTAATAACTCCAAATATATAGGAACTTCCCGTAGCACGGGAGAATATGCGTCCAAAACTACACGGAAACTGTCAAAGGAAGTTAAGTTGATAGAAAGCATTGGATGCCAAACCAGCCAGACTTCCACTAGAAGGTTCAAAACAGAAAACATGGTGAATTAATTACCCATCAAGATATAACTGCAAATCCTATAGTTGAGTTATTAAGCTAATTGACGGCCAAGCTAGCTAGCTTGACTTGAAAATATGAAAGACATCCTATATAATAGATTATTAAGAGGACCTTCATTCAATTACATTAGCAGATAGTTAAGAATCAGGTGTCAACACAAAATTGTACTATGGCCGGTCCTTTCCCAGTGGGTACTGCCAGAGCATTCAATAGTACATTTATGCCATCACCCCACACCCTGGGGTATACATAAAAATTACTACATGGCAAAATTAAATTCTAGGACAAATAAAGTGCCAACAAGGGAAGAATGAAAACATTATCTGTGCGGGCCACTACATAATACTAGCCGTGTTCCGCACTTTGCACACCCCAAAATAGTAACGCAGAAAAAGAGGCACCAACAAAAATGTCGTGAGATACCGACCCAATTAGGTCCTCCAATAAGGGCGTTAGAGCACCTGCTTGTAGCCATATAAAAATTCGAACAAGTGAGCTTGACGTTCATGACGTCATAGGATATTGTGGAGTCAAAAGGACTTAAAACGGAATAATGAACTTATGGAGAAGAGAAAGCTTAAAGCAAGGTCCTTACTACATATAGAGTTCCAAGCTCCTGTATTGAAGATATGTTATATGAACATAGGGAAAACATACAGTCAGACCCTATCTGACTAAAGTAATTAAGTTGGGTTGACAACAAACAAAAATTATTCATTCTGACTAAATCAACAAGTCTGAAGGACTCGACTCGAGAAGTAAACTAACTCAAAAGAACAGATTAACAAAAATTAATCACTCGGACTAAATCAACAAGTCTGAATGTCTTGGACAACATTATAGTCAACTAGATTGAGTAAATTAAGTCAAAAGGACTGATAAACAAACATTAGTCACTCGTACTAAATCAACAAGTCTGAATGACTTGGACAACATTATAGTCGACTCGACCAAGTAAATTAAGTCAAAAGGACTGATAAACAAACATTAGTCACTCGGACTAAATCAACAAGTCTGAATGTCTTGGACAACGTTATAGTCAACTAGATTGAGTAAACTAAGTCAAAAAGACAGATTAATAAAAATTAGTCACTCGGACTAAATCAACAAGTCTGAAGGACTTGGATAACATTATAGTCGACTCGAGTGAGTAAATTAAGTCAAAAGGACTGATAAACAAACATTAGCCTCTCGGACTAAATCCAATAAGTCTGAAGGACTTGGACAACATTCGTAGATTACTTGAAACATCAGACAAGATTCCCTCAGCATCGAGGCGGTGAGACCCACAACCCAACCATCATGGCCAGCTGTTACTTCTTGGTGTTGGAGCAGAGGTTCCTCCTTCAAGATACCTGATGATGAACTACAATACTGTGAACCTAGAGGTCACCCGTTATATAATATATATTCTGACTATACCTGACCAAATATGGGCATGTAAATAAGAAAAAGGAAGGCGGAGGCTTGGAACAATGGAGAAAGAGTTGCCAAGAAAGTCCACTAGGGCAGCAGCGCTTAGGTTAGCGGCATTGAACCAACGACAGATAGGCCTTTCTTCAACTTGGAGTTCAAGGGTTTAGACGTCTGTTTGAAACTGCCACGCCTTGGCTTCCGCCATGCTGGCAGCATACTGTATCGAAGAATGGTGATTGTATCCGGGAACATCCACTTAATGAAAGTAGAACACAAATTATATTTTAGCAGAATATATCAGTTTTACTTCTCTTCTTTGGATTTCGTTATTTAAATTTAGTATTTTGTGAAGATTACGGCTTGTAGATGTCATATCACTTGGTTGACATGCTACAAATTCTTCTTTGCGCATGCTATTTCTTTATGTGTATGACTCCTCTCTGCATATGCTCTTGCAATCAAGAGGTCTGAACATTTAAAAATTAGTAGCCCCTGTTCACGAATGTGTGTGCACCAAAGCAGGAATTTTAAAATTTTGATTAATTGTTTTTAAACTAATTAAAAACCAGGCAACTCAGGGCTTAAAGACATTAGCTATAAAGTGACCTTACATATAAAATTATTAAACGGAAAACAATTTTTTCCCAGACAACGCCGGGTACTTCAGATAGTTTAATATATTCTAAATAAATGGCCACTTTAAAATCTCGCTTAAGTGACCGAATGGTCTTAGTCGTAACTATAGTTATAGATTGACCTTTTGGTGACGGGTAGATTGGGGTTCGATGTCCGTTAAGATCTTTTGAGAGTGGCTCTTTCCTAATGGTTTCCCATTATCTTTCCACGCAAATACGGGTAGTTTGCATCTAAAATGCTTACTTCTTCATCCCTACTCCATTAAGAATAATTATCATATATGCGTATAGCCTGAACAGTTAATAAGACGTGGTGACGTAAAAAAAAACTGATTTGAAACTATCTAAGTCATTTTATTTTTAAAAATATTTTGTTATAGGTATTTTCAAAGCTTTCTATCATTAAAAACAAATTGTTAACAAATTTAAAAATAATGGCCTTAGCTTACAATCTCTTCTACTCCAACCTAAGTTGAATTTTTAGTAGGTGGCCGTATGGCTTAAGGCACAACTATCGGAATAGACTAGAATGTCAATAACAGGAAATTCTAGGTTAAAATCATGGTCGGTTGTACTGAGGTTAATTCTCCTAAATGGTTACCACCCCGCTTTCATGCAAATGCTGGTACAATTCATATACATTCAACTTTACTCATTACTAACACTGTACGTACATACCCATTTTTCCCAAACGAGTAATTTATGGTGCTAAAATATATAAGAACTTATAGCTTTAAAGGTATGGATCAGAGAAAAATTTGTTTAGTTAACGAATTATGCTACTGGTAATTTTATGAACAGGCCAGTATAAGTGGTGGGACATTCTGTTATAAAAACACATTCCCCTAAATATTAATTGGGGCTCAAATTTTAGCATACACTCTAGAATGATAATACTCACTCCTTTTTGTGACAAACGTACTAATTACAAAATAGTATACCTTGGTCATTGAAATAGGGTCAGATAGATCTTGTAGATAATACCCATTTATCAATAGAGTGGAAAAAATAGTTGATTGATCATTGCAAAAAAAAAAGTTTTTCTCACTACTCATTTCAACCTTTGATCACCTTCCCATCATTCTACAACGCTAGATAAAAAAAGTTTCTGTCGACAATACGCTATGGAACCCCCAACCCCCCTTTTTTATCGGTGCCATCCACAGCTTTCATCCCAAGTCCATCTGTGACGTCATATACCAGACAATATGAAGGAAATTACGAACTGCTATCTTGTTGATGAGTTGACACTCTTCCCTGCCTTCCCGCCCCTAGAAAGAAAGTTTTTTTATATTTCTTATGTCTGATTCTAGCGTAGCTACCAACCAACCACCCCTTCCCCCACCCTTGGCTATCACCAACCCCGTACACCCATCGTCACGTCAAGGTGTGGGTGCAATTGTCACTTAGAGAGGCTGAGCCCAAAGATCTATAAGCTATCAGATCTCGCTCCTTACGGTCAAAAAATTATAAGTGCATCATGTTAATTATTGTATTGTTCTGAACATTTCCACAGTCTTAGTTAATATTTCTCTTTGGATTATAAATGAAAATATTTCCTAAAATTTCTCCATGGATTTAAAGTAGATATTTTTCCTTACTGATAAACTTAGATACTAATTAATATTATGTTCATTAGTACATTCTATTAATAAAGAATAACTATGGTTCACGCAGTTTAAAACGTCAGAATGTTAAAATAGAATTATTTTATATAGTTTAGTCTGGGATGAAAGAATATCTCTGCCAAATGTCCTTAAAATTGGTCCACGGATTTAGCATTAATCGCGGAAGCAATAGGCGAGGAAATCAGACAAGCAAAATACCTGAACAGTAGCGTTAAAACAAGAGCTCGCTTCGCTCAACTAGTAACCATTTAAAATAACATGGGGACCTAGTTTTTATTATTATAAACATTCTATACTAGGTTTGATGTCATAGTTTTTTTTTCAAAATACATGTATAAATTTGGTCATTTATTTAAGCTACGAAAATAAAGATGTTTTATATCCAAACACCTGACAATTTAAATATATGTTTTTCAACTGGCCCCTTAATAACGCAAACTAAAATAATTTAAATCTAAAAAAAAATCCATAAAAATATTAATATTAATAATCAAACTTATAATTATGGTATAATTCAGGTAAATCAATAAAACACAAAAACCGTTTCGGTGTTTGAATGGTCTAAGGCAGCTACTATATGTCAAACTTTAAGTAGTACTGGCGGCATACCAGTACACCTTGGAGCAAGAAAGTACTGAAGCTCCCAGGCAATATTCCCTCCTTCCCCCTCTTGGTTTTCCTCGGCGATGTCACCCCCACCCCCTTCCTAAGGTTATTGATGGTAGATGACGTAACCAGAAATTTTTGATCGTGCCTATTTGATTTTTTCGTCCCATTTGAGTTTATATTTTTAGCCCCATTCGATTTTGGTTCATATATCCAAGAGGATATTGTTGTGTTATTTACAATCAGTCGGACTGCCCAATTGAGAGCGTTGGTCGATGATAGGAAGGTTTATTTTAATTGGTTGGAGCTCCAGATTCTGGGGCTACTCTTTTGTTGAAATCTTGTCGAAGACTGAACGCATTGTGTAGATTTTGTCAGAACCCCCATGCCGCATGTGGCCCTACTCACGGATATGTACGAACCACGAACCTTTAAATAAAAATATATACAGTGATACCAAATAATTCTTTTTATAAATTCAATAAATTGCAACATTTTGGAATGTGATATTCTGGAATTTTGCATAATTTGCAAATTTTTGGCATGTGAGGTTGTTGTACCAAACTTATACCTATTCTTCAGCATGGATCAATTACCAAAAATTGTTGAATTTTTACACTCGATATGTACCAAGTCTAGCAGCACATACGTATGCTAAAAGCGATTTTCTCTTATGAAATGAAACCAAGCACCCGAGCGATACAAATTATTTGAGCATAAGATTTAAGGTGGAATGGAAGGTGACTTGAGAATAAGCGAGTGATTTTGCAGTTTCTATGTCAACACTTTTTTGGTCAAAATAAATAAAATAATACTCCAGTACAAACATATAATTTAATTTTCTTCACATAATAACCTCAACATTTCTTGAATATCTGTCAAGGGTGTTCTGGATTTTAATGAGAAGGTTTTCTCGTTATTTAAAAAGTTTCATATAAAATGCCGCTATGCTCATGGTAGATATTCAGGAACTGTTGATATCACCATGGGAAGAAAATTTAACTATGTTTGTACTGGAGCAATATTTTATATATTTTGGCCAAAAACATTTTTTGCCATAAAAAAACTGTAAAAACATTGTAATTTTCTCTCGTATCCTTCCATCCTCTCTTAAAGGCTGGCATTAACACCACTGTTGCAACATTAATACCATTGTTGTAAATAAAAGGTTTCAATGTTATGGTAAAAAATATATAGTTAGTCTTGTTTTAAAAATGGGACTTACTCTTTTCTTTAAATAATAACAAGATAAGTTAAAATTATTTTTACTTAAGATGATCATAGAGATTACATTTTGAAACGTGGCCCCCTCAATATTTCTTATTTTCAAGTTGAACCTTATGATCAAACGAGCTAGACATGCTTGTTATAAGTCATTACTATCGCAGTAGGCTGGACTACCAATGAAAGGAAGATCAGGGTTCAAATCCTGTTTGGGTGTACTAAAGCTAGTCTCCCATAAATGGGCATACACCCCCTTTACACGGAAATTCAGGTACATTTCATCTTATTTTAACCTTCCTAGTCCTTAAAACTGTAACGTACTGTACATAGTACATAATTATGAGTATAACCCGAACGCGTATTAAAATTATCTTATAAAAATACAAAACAAAAATATAATTTTCAATAAATGAAAAATGGTCACTTTTCAAATTAAAAAAATCACTTTATTCAAACGATTGCGAAAAATAATAACGTGCAAGGTTTCAGTGCCAAGATAGTCAATTTGTTGGAGTTATGGAAATATGAGGTACAGAAGAGGAAAGGGAAGATTGTAGAATGTAACGTTTTGTTTCGTACCACACGTCTTAAAGCCAGAACATACTTGAAAACATTGTTTCAACAAATGTTGTACGTCAAAAAATCTCTTTATTTTTATAAAATTTTACCTTTTGCTAACAAACATAAGAAAACAGTTTGTAAACTTGGGGAAATATTGCTGTAAAATTGTTTGTAAACAGTTAAATATAGTTTCGTGTCCAGACTTCAATGTTTTTTACAATATTTTTTTCTTTTTTAAAGTTCAAATGATTCCCATACTCTCTTCTAAACTACACATGAAGGGCGTTTACATTTTTAAAATACATTAACATTTCTATTTAGCTTATGGCATATTTGCACGTGAGAGATGTAGTATCTAGTTTTGTCGCCTGTATGTAGACTTTTAGCCGATCTGTAGGAACAGAGCATTGCCCAGGGTACACCGTAGGATGTTGTCTTTACGTCATACCGGCAATGATATGAGTGATGATAGTGATTATGAAGGCGTGGAGCCAATAGTGATATAAAGCACAATCAAGCCTAATTAACCAGAACATGGTGACAATATTTACAGTTCACCGATCGAAAATAAATATATTTTGTACCAGCAGGAATCGAACCCGAAGCCCTATATGAGTATCCGACGATCGAATTAATTTAAAACATTTCGTTTTTGTTGTATTCATATGTCACATTCCACAACGGTGTATTGGTATGACAAATATTTATACCAGTTTAAAGATTTTTAAATTATCTACGACCTGACAAACTGGAACAGAACAAGAACATAAGGAATTGATGTGTTATGTGTGAACAACAGAATTAGAATGACCAACATTTATTTTTGTCGCCAATCTCCAGACACGGAAACTTTGTTTCTTGAAACCCATTTGAAATAGATTACAAGAAACATTTTTTCCCTCTTTGGTGAACACAAAGAAAACACGGAAACTTGTTTGTAAAAAACACTTAAAAAAACTTGTCGGAAACAAGAGCAACATCACTTAGCTATGTCTCCGGAAGATGTTTACAAGGATATACTGGGAGTTAATACTCTTCCAGTCCATCCACAATGTGCACATGAATACCGGGACACCTTCTTCAGTGACCGCGTGCTCCCACGCGCTACTCTCACAGTAGACTAAACTACCGATGACGGGGAAATCGAGGTTAAAACCTCGGTCGGACGTACCAAGAGTGTTTTTTTTTCAAAATGGTTTTTCCCTCTCCCTAAATGAAAATGATATTGCACTTTCTAAAAATATAACCATCCTAATCCCTAAAACCGTTAGCGTAATTAGTACTTAAGCGTATAATCCGAACTGTTAGTAGGACTCGGCGCTAAAAAAATACGTATATATTGAGGGGAAAAAAATACTTGGAGAGCTTTGAAATGTGGTGTTGGAGAAGACTTAAGAATATCAGGTAGAAAGGGTGACAGATGAAGAATTCTTAAGAAGATTGGGTGAGAAGATAACAATTTTGGATGTGATTCTTAAGCGCAAAGCAAACAGGATCGGACATCTTTAGGAGGAACTGTCTTCTGGACGGCTTCATAGAACGAAAGGTTGAGATAAAGAAGATCTTAGGAAGAAGGAGGATTCAAATAATAGATGACTTGAAGGAAATAAGAAAATCTGGGTGCCGAAGGAGGTGGCTAAATACATGGCACATTGGAGGTCTAGGTTTCACTGACAAAAGGAATGGACCTGTCGTAAGACAGAACACTTAATAATAATAATAATAATAATAATATTAATGGGAGTATTTATACCCAGGACCGAGCATTTTGAAGGGAGCTAGTAAGTTGAAATACCACAGAGAATTTTTTTTAGAGTAAGTATTTTTTTAGTTATATTCATTTAAAATAAATTATCTCTGTCTAATAAAGGCTTAGAATAGGATTAAGCTTGCATTTTAATAACTACTTGCACAATAAGACAAGCATAGTATGTGTTGATAAGTGATAAATACTACATTATCTAAAATTTTCTTTGATACTAAAATACACTTGTTTAAAAAAATAAAATTAACACATTATGAAAAATTATATAGATTTTCTTATGTTTTATCATTATTTTATTTTTAAAATTCCTTTTTCTTATTCGAAGGGAAATATTGCAATAGTGAATTTCAAATATGAATGGCAGTTTTAAATATTTAAAATAAAAATAAAAACAAAAACACCTTAGATTATAAAAAAAAATACTGTTGTACTCTATCAAATCATGACAATTTTTGTCTAAGGGAAGATAGAGCTATGGTTATCAATCATATCAATTTTAATTTGGTCTTAGAATGGCAACATTTCATGCAAATTTCGCTAAAAATGATCCAGGTTCACCTTTGCACTATTTTTTAAAATTATAAAACTAAATGTTTTATGAATATAAGGCTATATTGATACTATTCATCTCAATTTTGACGTAAGTCATACTATAAAAAAAAATTAACAAACAGATTTAAAGAAAAGTTGGATTTTCGAAAGTCTGCAACTTGCGTTTAAGCGCTCTGGTTGACAGCCACCTTAAAATAAAATTTGATAAGCAACAACATATTTCGTTTTATTGGCCATTTCATTTATTTTAGTCTTACTTTCAAAATGGTATTATAAAACAAACAGTGTTGTGTATAATTTTATTTATTGGCCATTTCAGAAACATTCGCCATCTTTTTCGAAAATGTAAACGTCGATCATTCCAGCTAAAAAGTAATTTGTATTCATTCTAATGGCGTAAGTTGTAAAACTTTCGTATATTCTAACGAATCATATCATTTCTGGTTTGTGGTTACAATATAAACACGTTGGCTTTATAACTTTTTTTTTATAGTTTACACCCAGGAATCAAAAATGATGAAAATGACCTAAAGCGTAAGACTAGTAAAATAATGATTCCAAGTGCTTCTATTAACTTCACTATTTTCACTAAATAAAAAAGTATAATAAAATAGAGAATGGGCTCTCGTTTTATTTACGAGAAATTTTTACAATATTGGATCAATATTGACTCTTTTAAAGTTAATTTAATAATTATGCCCATTTTAATGTTAAGTTTGTTTGTGAAGCTGTAAAAGGTATTTTATTTAATACTTTTTAAAGAACTTAAATTATTTTACTAATTTGGATTAATTTATAAAGTTAATTAAATATCATGGAAGTTATGTAATTAATTTGTTTTTCAAATGTAGAGAGCTGAATTTAGTAATTCTATAGTATTTTCTACGTCATCATAGAATTGATGAATTTACTAAACATGATATATTATATTATAAGCAATCGATACAAACTTGGGATATCTTTTATATTTTACAATTGCCTGGGAAAAGTAATAAAGCGCCGATTTATTAAACTTTAACAAAAATAATTGAAAGCATAGTTTTCTCTAATGGCACTATTAATTTAAGTTAATTGCTATATTGCAATTAAATAACTTTATTTGAAAGTTTGTGACTTTACACGTTTACTTTTATGTATTCATACTCCAAGCCATGCGTTAAACATACATCAAATTTGGTGGGTGACACGTTTTAAAAAAATATTTAACTTTTGATATTTGAACAGTGTCCATATTTGTGATTCGATTTTGACTATATCGATTTGATTTAGTAAGCATGAAAGCTAGAATCAGGAGGTTGTTGTTTTTACAAATGTTAAAATTGGCATTATCTGTCAAACGTGACAGCTGAAGTATACATGACTTGTCATATGAATACATAAAAGAAGATTTAGTGACATTATGAACTGTCAGATAAGGTTCTTCCTATGCCAATTCGATTATAGTCTACATATGCTCCAACAGGGAAATTTCGATATTTATCTTTCTCAGGGTTCATTCCAGAAACAGGGGTGTACAAATAACAAAGTTTTTAATTTTTTTTTAACACTGAGTTATACTACCCTTTCGGGTTGCAAGTTTATGTTATGATTACACTAATGATTTTAGTAATGATAAATGTTGTATTTAAAAGAAATTTAGCCACATTTGCCTAAAGTTAGCGTGGAAAACCATTCTAGAAAAAACAATCTCAATACGCCCGACCGAAATTCAAACTTTTATCTCCCCTTCATCGGTAGTCTAGTCTCCTGCGAGGGTAGCGCTTTAAACCGATCGACCACCAAATCAGGTAATTTTTAAAATTAACCTCAAAGTATTAACGTTATTTCAAAGGAAATACGCCCTCCCTCATCACTATCCTATTATCGAAACGATCATATATGCGTACAACCTGAACAGGTAGTAAGACGCGGTGGTTAAAATAAGAATAATGGATTGTAGCCAAGCGATGCGTTAGACTTGGTCTTACTCGATAGAAAGGTAGGGGCTCAATATCCTTATGGGACCAATTATATTGTTTTGTTACATAAACTGTTAATGCTGGTACATTTTCTTAATTATTATACTTTTTTCACCATGTATTCCTAAACTATTTAAAGCAAGTTTCACATTGTCCAATGAGTGACTATTTTCGTTAAGAGCCCTGGATTTAAACCCAAAATAATTGGTTTGGCGATCGATTTATCGGTTTGACATGTAATAGCGGTTTAGCTCACGTGTGTTGATAAGTATATCAGTTGAAGAGGAGAAAGGGGGGAGGCATACCGTGCTCTGTGTACGGCTTTAGTTTCGAAGGGAGAAAGACCCACCGTCCCTCCACATCTCATCTATATTTGTTGGAATACTAGAGTGAGTTGGGAAGGGGGTTTCAGGAGGGCATTGGTACTTTCGAACAACTGATTGTTCATTGTTCCTCTGACTGCTACATTCACCTCCCTCACCCCCTTCAATACACCCTTTAGGTGAAAGGGCGATGTCCCGGGATTGAAGGGTTGGAGTGTAGAAGGGAAAATAGGGTGGGTGGGTAGTGAAATGGGCTCAACTAACGAAATTAAAGCGATTTTCTCTCTGTGCAAGCCCACGTTGCCCATTCGGAATCAATTCACCAGAGCCCAACGAGATTTTCTTTTAGTCCATTGGCTTCACCAGAAAAGAGGCGGAGAAGAGATTTTCGGGAGCGTTTTACCTTCATCATTTTAGAATAGATGTTCTATTTTGAAATAACTTATATTTAAGGTGGATTAAACTGAAGTACGGACTATTATAATATATTTAAAATTATATCAGATAAAATACAATAGTTTATTTTTTGATAATTAAAAGATAGGATTTAAAACGGCTTTGATAAATTATAGTCCATATTGTGTTTGTAATATCATATTTTAAGTAACAATTTAATATAATATAGTATTGTATGGTATGGTAAGGCATGGTATGTTGTGTTATCGTATGGTATGATATCGTATCATATCGTATGGTATAGTATCGTATGGTATGGTATATCGTGTAGTATAGTATGAGTATCATATTATGTATATATTATAATTTATAAAACCCGCCTTGGTGGCGTAGCTGGCTAACGCGCTTGTCGTATTGAGCTCGACTGCTGAGGACGGGGAGATCGAGGTTCGAATCTCGGTCGGGTGAACTGGGGGTGGTTTTTCCTAAATGGTTTTCCACTCTCCCTCCAAGCAAATGTGGATTCACTTCCTCTAATTCAACTTTCCTAATTCCTAATCCATGAGCGTAGTTAATACTTAAAGCGTATAACCCGAACAGGTAGTAAGACGCGGTGCTAAATAATAATATAATTTATAAACATAATATTTTACTTATTCAAATATGAATGTGGTACATAAAGGTTTAATTTATAGTTCACAAACTGAGATCAGCAAACAGATTACACACCATTATGTGAAAGAGCGAAAGAGTAAAATATTGACAGACTAAGTCCACTAAGGCAACCATACATTGGACTACAAGTAGCATTACAAGTAAAATGTACATAGACAAATAAATGTCTTGTAAAAATGACGACTTTTAGTGCTTGATAAACTGGAATTAACAGTTTTGGCAAGGGGATTGGTAGGTAATATTTCAAAGGAGGTGGTCAGATATCGGGATGAGTTTGAGAAACAACGGTTTGAATAATTAAAACAAAAACAAAAAACATTAATGTGATCAATGTATACCATAATTTTACTACAGATGGACCAATCTAAAAGATAGAATACAATTTTTAGATCTACTTTCACGTATTCATACGTCAAGTTATATTATCTGCAACTGTAACTTTTGATAAATGTTGTCAATAACTATAAAATAAAAATTTTCATATTGTAAAATGTTGGAAGCAAAAAAAAGCTTTACATTTTATTAAAGATGCTCCAAATATTCATTCGCCAAAATTAATGTATAATTTAGATAATAAAGATTAAAAAGTAATTAACCTCCATTGTTTTTCCTAACTAGTGCTGACACTAGGTGCTATGGGTCCCGGATTAGATTTCTGACATGCACGGAACCATTTATTATATTTGAAATTGAGTTCTTACCCTTTCCCAGTGATGAATTAACATCCGGGAACTGGGATTGGGCCCTTATTTACTCAGTTGTTTTAGAAAGTCCACTTTATGTTTTCCCAAAATATTTAGAAGGGCGCAGAACTATATTTAAGATTACAGAGATATCTGTTTGTAAAGAGTTTGTCCTAAACCAGAATGAATGCACCCGGTGTGATATAATGATATCTCCGTTTCCCACACATGACCATGTGTGGAGAGATGTCGATTGTAAGAGGGGATAAAACAGACCAATATGGCCTGACCTTTATTGCTGATTGTAAATACAACCCCCCTCCCCCTACAATGAACCAGAGAGAAGTGGGAAACTATATTTCCCCGATACCTGCCCAGGGGTGACCAAACATTCGATACTAATCTGGTACAATATGGAGGTTAGCTTATTTTAATTATTTATAATGCATCATTTGAAACCAAATAATCCTTAGGGGTCTTGGGGTAAAGCGCTCGACTCACGACCCGATGCTCTTTTGTTCAAACCCAGCAGAGGTCGACGGTTTTTACAGGGCGATAAACATACGTTGCACATTTACTTCGGATAGCAAGTAAAGTCGTCTGTTTCATATAGACTGAGGCATGTAAAATATCCCTGGACGTTATATAAAAATACCTCTCCAGAAATTTTTAAAATTCTTTTGAGTTCTCTCGCAGAAATCCACGGGGGGCGGGCTGATAACATGCACCTGCAATCAACCTATCAGAAAAACTGCAACAATGAATAAACGGAGTGGCAACACTTTGTTGCGACTCTAAACTCCACACTGGATCATAAAGAAATTCTTAAGTTATCTGTATGTTTTTTTTCTTATTTTATTATGTACCATATAATGTGAACTTTCTTGACTCAAGAGTATAAGAGCACATAACTTAAAAAGTGACTTAATCCATGACATTTTAGAAGCCAAATTATAGCGTCAATTATATAATATATGAATATTAGAGATGAACACATACATGGGTATTACATTCTTTAGGCAGCACCCGGACTCAAACCATAATAGTCACAACTCTTATTCGAACAATGAATACGCTATTGTTTTAAGGATTACGAAGTTTAATTTTAAAATAAGTGTACCCGCATTTGCGTGGAAGGAGATTTAAAAAACAATTTATGGGAGACTACTCCCCAGTACAATCCGACTAGGATTTGAACTCAGGTCTCCCCGGAATCGGCAGTTAATTTATTACAAGAGTGACGCCTTAACACCATTCGATCACTGAATTGGGTTAATCAACATAATAGTACATTTTGTTTTGTCGTAATAATAATAATTTTATAGTGGTTTTATAAAATTGGGGTTAGTAATACCCGGACTGCAACCAACAATTTAAAAAACTTGTAAATTATTTGAAAAAAAAAGTAATAATGACATAATCGATATTTGAACCAAAACGTTTCAGATCAGGCTAGCAAGCGTCTTAATCTCATACACGAATCGATAATGACCACGGGGGTTATCGCTTGTCATACCAAATTCACGGTTTTATTTCGCACAGTACCAGTACTGGTGGACACGGAGATAAAGGCGTCCGTTTTCTGAGTAGGGGTGGTAAAAATTATAGCAAGGTGTATTGAGATGGTTTCTTAAATTGTATATCACGCTTCCTCCACGAAATCGTGTATACATTTTCTCTAAAATTCTTCTTTCTTCGCTCATTAGAGTAAATATGCGCATAGCTAGAACTACTCGTAGTAAGACGTCAATAATACAAACAAATATTTTTCACAATTAATTTTTTTGGCAATCTCAATAATATTACCCACCACGTTTTACTACCCGTTTGGACTATACATCATCATCATCATCATCATCATCCTCATCAACTGTTTACACCTTGTGGCCGGATTCGTTTAGTAAAATTCCTCCATTTCCCTCAATTTTTCCACCACTACACCTCCCCTAATTTCTTCCATTATTATCCTCTTACTTGAACACTTTCTGCTACCTGCTACTCCCATGTCTTTCTTGGCCTCCCTTGAGGTATTTTTCCTACATAGTTTAATGCCAACATTTTCTTCGGCATACTCTCTATTTCCATCCTCATTACGTGTCCATATCATCTCAGTCTTTCTTCCTCTAATATCTCATGTACTCTCTATACTATCACTTTTCCTTATAACATAATGGCTGATCTTTTTTCTCCTTCTGACAGCTAACATGCTAATCACAAACTTCATCCTCATGGCCTCCACTTTCCTAGTCTCTCTTACATTCAATATTCATGTTTCAGCTGCATATGTGACAATGGGTACAAAGTACTGCCTGTAAAGTACTTACCTACACTTCAAGGGCACTTCTCTTCTCCATAGCAGATTAAATGTCAATCCCATATTATACATCTATACATTAATTAAGCTAATGTTGTAGGGACAAATAAGGTATAATTTAGAGGAAATGTAGTCGCATTACACCCTAGAACTCTGTAAGTCCTTACCATCGCCAAACCAGACAATAATCTGAGCTTGACAATTAATCTGAGCACCCATAAATGCGGGTATTATTTAAATTTGGTTTGTTGTTAAATATTAATCAAATTTATAGCCAGTAAGCACATAAAAATATAAAACTAATTTGCACATTTGATTCCAACATTATAGTTCTCCAAAAACCTAATTGGTATTTTTCAAGAACTCACGTACTATTTTAGAAATGGCATAAAAGGCAAACGACTACATAAATCATAGTCATCATCTTCTCTTCCTGTTACTCTCAGAGTACTTTAAGCCACACATTCAATAGAAAAGGAACACTTAAAATGGTTTGAACGTAACCACAGACATCCTCCAGTTGTAGTCCGACCTTTTGTCTAAGGGGTGAGACCAACCCATCTTTATTTTCGTTGGCCATTACGTGTTGCGATGTATCCACTCTGCATTGTAGGAAGTGATGACATGAAATGGGAGGAACTTGAAACATAAACTTGCCATTACTCCCTTGTTAGTGCCAGTGTTGCCAACTGGGCATCATGAATCTCCCTATTACGAGGCACAGTGAGACTAATAAGAATAAATATTTAGATTGTATTTTGCTAAACAACATTTTATTGAATATATTATATATATTTTTTCACATTGTTTTAAATTGTAGTGGTATATATTAAAGGTGGGATCGAAGGACACGTGATAAAATACTCGTATTTTTTATTATCTTTTATGACAAAACATTTCTTTGGCCATAATAAATAGAATATTGCTACTGGATATACGGCTACCCGCTTCGGTGGCCGCGTTTTCTAACGTGATACTTTCGCAGGGGATTAAACTTCCGATGAAAGGGATATTAGAGGTTAGAATCTCGGTCGGGTGTACTAGGGCTAGTTTTTTTCAAAATGGTTTTCCACTTATCCTCCACGCAAATGCGGGTATTTTTTACATTACTATAACCTTCTTAATCCCTAAAATCATTACTGTAATTATTACATAAGCGTATAACCTGAACGGATAGTAAGACGTGGTGATAAAAAAAATATTTGACACTTTCACACACGTATTTAAATAATTCTAGTTTTTCGAACGGGTTAGTAATTTACTAAGAAATCAAAACAATTTGAGACTTTAAAGTGTAATAGAAGGGAACGAAAGTCGAAGCTCATAATTTTTCAGTTTAATGACAAAATTGTGTTTGTTAAAAATAAATAAACTATTGTTTGAGTAGATACGTTCCTGGTTGTTGATAAGAGGGGAGGTGACATGGATGGACAGGTTGAGGAATGAGGAAGTGTTGAGGAGGGCAAGGAAAAGGTAATGGTAGGGAAGAGAAAAACATTTCGGTTGGGCTACCTACCACGTAGGGACTGTTTAGTGAAGATGATCACGGTGGCTAAGAGAGGGGAAAAGAGGATGAGAAAGGTTTGGTATGCTAAGCTATCAAGAAAGTAAGAAGATACAAAAATATGAAAGAAGACCCTCAGACGTCCAGTTGTTACCTGCCTCAAGACAGATCCACACAAGAAAAAAAGGTACGTTTAGTTTAATATTCTACTCATATTACAGTGTATTAACAGTTCTTAAATAACTGTCATGAACGTAGCGACCAGAGGTTGTTTTCTCAAAATTTAAAAAAGTTTATCGTCAAGCGCCACGAAAGTGACAGGTATTAAAGAACCATTGATTTTTTTTACCACCATGTCTTACTACCCGTTAAGGTTATACGTTTATGTACTAATTACGCTGATAATTTCAGGGATTAGGAAGGTTATATTAAAGCAAGTATATCAACATTTGCTTGGGGTGGGGGGAGAATGAAAAAAACATTTTGGAAAAATCATCCTCAGTACACCTCGCTGAGATTCAAACCTTAATCTACCCGTCATCGGCAGTCTAGTCTTCCGTGAGAGTATCACCTTAGACCATGCGGCCACCAAAGTGGGATACATTATCATATTAACTATTGCATTTTCTAATAACACTACCGATTATGACTGGCCCAAGGTTATCTTGGTCACTCTCTATTATTTTAGAGTACTTGATATATTTTTAGTATAAAAGACTCAAATGATCTACTTTCAATAACGATGTAGGTTTCCTACACGATCGATTGGAAACTGCCATGAGATCGACCAGTTACCGACCCCTGGCTTAGGGCGTCACTCTCGCAATGATGTAGAAAATGGGGTTCGAATCACACATCGGTGTACCGAGGATATTATTTTCTTAAATTATTTTTCACTACCCAACAACGCAACTGCGGGTAAACTTAATCTAAATTCGACCTTCCTCGTTCCTAACACAGTAACGTAGTCCATAATGCGTACAAGCGAACCGGGTGGTGACAAAACAAAACAAAAAATTGAAAGGGATTTTTATTCTCTTTTTAACTTATGGCATATTTGCCCGTGAGCGATGCAGTATCTAGTTTTGTTGCCGTGATGTAGACTTTTAGCCACTCTGTGGGAACAGAACTTTGCCCATGGTACACCGTAGGAGGTTGTCTACACGTCATACCAGCAATGAAATAACGTGATTATTGTGAATATAAAGTTGTGGGGCAGGTTTAAATATTAACTCTATCTTAAGCATTATTTAATCAGACCACGATGAGCATAGGGACAGTTCTCATTCCAGGTAAAATGCCTATGGTACAGCAGGGAATCGATCTTGGGGCCAGTAGCCAGTAGCTAAGGGGGGTGTTAAAGGAGCTAGCCCGCTGATAGTTCCTTTTTAAATAGCTATGGTTATAACTGTCGATATAAGCGTCAAATGGGAGCCAACATATTTCCGGTAAATAGTTATCTTAGTCAGGAGATCCAAACCGATATAAGATTAGTCATGGTAAGAATCAATAAAAGCATTGAGAATCAATGTCAACAAAATCTGATGATTTAGTCACGTTCAATTAGCGTCATTTAAATATTTGTTTAAGTTAAGAACGTGGAAAGCTTCAAGTAATTTGGAAGTGTGGTAAAGGAAAGAGGAGGAAAAGAGAAAGAAATTGGGGGCGAGAGGGAGGCAAGCAGAGGCCTTTTACAAAAGCGTCAGAAGTCTGGTCTGGAGTATAAATATGCAACAGAATGTTATTTTTATTTGTGCAGCTTATAGGTTTTAACACAAGCGTAATTTAGGTTCGTAATATATGAGGTTAGGATAAGGAGGTTAAATGAAATGAAGTGCACCCACTTTTAGTTAGGAGAAGGGATGGTAGAAACTGTGATAACCAACATTTGTAAAATCAACGCCCGCCGTGATTCGAACTTAGGCCAAGGATATTTTCCAAATAATTTATCACTCTCCTTCCTCGCAAATACGGGGTAGTTTAATTAAATACAAATCGTGTGAATGGGTATTTAGGGTATATTTTTCAGCGCCCATCGAAATATTAGATTCTATTGATAAAACCAAAGCCACATGTGGAGGGTATAATTTGATTAAACTCGACCATATAAACCAATTTCTAATATAATTAGGGAAGAGTTTTAGAGTATTCTATGCGTTTCAACAAATAGAGTACAACTTGATTGGCTAAATGGGGAAATAATACGGGTTCCACTCTTTCAAGGGCGTATATAGTCGATATTCGTACGTCAGCAAATATCTCATTCGACCTAAATTGCTCTGTAGTTCAATATTGGAATAGTGGTTATATTCTATAAATAAATCCCTAAATTTAACACAAGTCACTCACCCTCCTATTTTTAACTTGACTATAATACACTAAACTTAAATTTATGTCAGCAAGATCCCTTAATCACTAAAATTTCACAGATTAAAATAAATCCCCCTTTATAGTTTTCCTCCAAGATGTGATAAAAGCATTTCGGTTAAGTTAAATAAAGCTGTCAAAAATCAGCGATGATTAAACATCTACAAGTTGATTATGTATATATATATATATATATATATATATTTATGAATTAAACTTTATATTTAGTTACATGACTTGATTTTAAATAATTTTCCTAAAGGAATAACCCAAATGCTTTACTGGTATTTAGGCTGAGGAAGTAAAACCTCTTTGGTAGCAAATTCGATCTCTTTCCTTTTTTCTACAAATTTATATACACTATAACTTAGTTTAGTAAACTTAATTCAATATCTTGTTCATAACATAAAGCATGGCTAGTTGTTCTTACCAATCTACCATATTCTAAACACAAGATATAAAAAGATTTAATTTTGAAATATCTACATTGTTGTTGTTTTATGATTGTGAGTGGACATCTAGTTTGGGTGTTTTTGAACTCAATAATTTTCTAAAATGTTTAATAAAATCATTAGTCATATATTGTATAAACTATTATAAATTTTACTAAAAATATATTGAGCATTTTTACAAAGTGTTAGATTGAATGTTTTCACAAAGAGATAAAACAATTTCACAATAATTTAACAAGTGTTTAATTAATTTAATAAAATTTATCATAAATACGATAATTTAAAACAAGTTTTAACATTTATACAAAGGTTTAAATATAAGTAGTAATTCATGTATCATTTTACTAAGAAATTTGATAAAATACCAACCTAATTTTAACATCTACGGTTTTATTTAAAAAAAAAACACGCTAAAAGTTGAAATAAAAATAGTATAGTTTTGATTAAAATTGTTTACTTGTGAAATGTTTTGTAAAAAATCATTTTCCGAATCAAATTTCTAATGCAAACGCAAAGTCTTCCCGTACATGACGTAGTTTCAGTAGAGGAAAAAGCACTCATTTCTTCAAACCCCCACTCCAAGTTGTCATTTTTTGAAATCAGCTCTTCATAGCTTGGGATTTCACGGACCGACAATTTTTTCTCCTTGATCTTATTCATTGGATGATTGGTTTTATCTTCATGAGCTTGAATTTTTGTTCTATCGAAAAGGTGCGGGTTCATGAGTTTACTACTTTTGTCGAGACCAGTTTCCAAATATTGCTTAAATGTTATGATCATGTCTAGATCTTCGGTTGAATGGGATGTTTTAAATTTTGAAATACTGGATGATTTGTTGACTTGAGACCTCTTTACAACTGGTGGGGCAACAGAAGTTTCATCCTTGCAAACTTCCTCATGTGAGGGAAAAGCATTCATTTTTCCCAGCCACCCCTCCAAGTGGTCATTTTTTGAAATCAGCTCCTCATAGCTTGGGATTTTGTGGACCGACAATTTATTTTCCTTGATATTTTTCCTTTGGTGATTAGTATCATCTTTACGAGCTTGATTTGTTTTTCTATCATAAAGATGAGGGTTCATGACTGTATTCATTTTGTTGAGATCAGTTTTCAAATAGTTTTCAAATGTCATTATTATTTCTTGATCTTCTACCAAATGTAAGGTTTTCAATTTTGACTTGCCGGCTAATTTTTTGAATTGATGTGCCTGAACACCTGTTTGTTTGTGTGTGTGTTGAGTCGTTGCCATGGTGTTCTTGGCCAACTCCTTTCGTGGACTCTCGGCCCCGGCCATTTCCTGCCCTGAATAACACAATATCATAGCTTAGAATTAATAACTTTGCAATGAATATAATACAAACTGACATGGATTAAAAGCCGGAAGCTTTGATATGCCAAGATAAAGTTCTACCAGCTCAATGCAGGTCACTTAAAATTGTATTATTTGATTGTAGTGGATCGTGAGGTCTGGTTTCAAACCCCTGTTTATGACATGACTTTCAAACGAATAAATATTGTACTAGTTAAAATATCACATCGTTATTAATTAGTTAATTATTAATTAGTACTAATAATGGCCAGTAGAGTACACAAAGATCTAAAATTGCTTTAATGACTATTGGGATGGCAAGATTTTAGCAATTTGGACTTCCAGAAAATCACTGTTTCATTTAATCTTACTATAATTCTTTGTAAACTATCAATAAAATAAAAATATATTGGTTTGTGAGATTTCTACAGAAAATACTTGTGCTTATTAACTGAATACCTTGACCAGGTGGCAGAGTGTCTTTCGTGATGTTCTTCCTTAAGTTTGTGGGTCACCTTTTCTCCTGATATATTTGGTGATGGTTTCCCGTAAGTTTGTGGGTCACCTTTTCTCCTGGTATGTTTGGTGATGGTTTCCCTCAATAGCACAGATAATCTTATCTAAAATTATCGTGCGTAATACTTTCTCTTATATATATCTCTTAAATCTCAGCTTATTTCAGTAAACCTTAATCGTCATTCACAATGAAGTAAATATGATTGGTATTTGTTGCCAGGAGACGACATAATGTGATTAATACATTGTAGTTATGGTTTCCTTAGATGTAAATTGTTGGACCGTTCATTATTTAACAGGCTACCGAGTTTATACGCACATATATTAATTACGTTAGTGGATGGAGTAAGGATGTAGAAGGTATAATTGAGAATAAATGTACCCGAATTATCTTAGAGGTACAATAGTAAAATATTTAGTAGAACCCAACTTCACTAAATGTTGGAAATGGTATTATGACATCAATTAACAGTTTACATATCTTGTACATATTTAAAACACAAAGCCAAATTGTTCATGATTATTTTTTAATTCTTGTAATTAATAGTACCATATATGTATAATTTGTTATGAGGAAATCAACAAAGTAAAACAAAACATTAAAGAACATTTAAAAGGAATTGTCCGTCTTCTTGCTGGTCAAGGCTCACCCACTAAATGCTCTATTGAGTGTTTGGAATTACTAAAGCCCCAACACTCCCCCTCACTCGTTAGAGCCGAGGATGTAGTCCAAAAGCTTGACTCAAGATGGTGTGTCTGGGGCTCGCCAAACCCTTTGGAAAAATATCTGCTTCCATGGATTCTCAAGGCTTGTATGTACACAACAATGTCCCCATTTTGAACCTTCTCATCAATAAACTATTCTTTTATACCTATATGCTTTGATTGGGAACTTATTATAGAATTCTTTGTCAAGTTTTGGGCAGACATGTTGTCATTGAAGATTTGATGGCTTGTTGAGAAGATCCCATGTCATTCAGCAGTTGCCTCAAATGCATTGCCTCAAATGCATTGCCTCCTTTGCCGATTCTGTTAAGGCCATTTACTCATCTTTTTGAGTATATAGAGCAATGGTTCTTTGTTTTCTGGATTCCCAGCTGATCATTGAACCTGGATACTTAAAACAGTACCCTGTGTACGATCTTCTATCACTGGAGCATGCTCCCCAATTTGCATCAGCATATCCGGTCAATGGTTCTCCAGTCTTTTGGAAGATCAGATACAGTTTCTTGGTACCTTGAAGGTTACGGAGGACCCCCCTATTTGCTGATAGCCAATGCTTCTTAGTAAAACAATTATCAAATTGACTTAAGTAGCTTAACGAATGTGAAATATCTGGTCTTGTACATGTTTAGAGATACATAAGGGCTCCAATCAGTTTTTGGTATGGAAAATTGGCAGGTTTATGTTGACGCCTTGGTAAACTTTAGTCCCGGAACCATGGTAGTCTTCACAGGATTAAAGGTCTCCATATTATATTTATGAAGGATCTCATCAATGTATTTATTCTGTGAGGCTGAAATAGTTCAATTTTTACAGTCGAATTCTATACCAAAGACAATATTGGAAATTTCCCAAATCTATCATTTGAAATTCGTTCAATAGCTCCTTATTTATATGATTCCATTTTTCTTGACTATTTGATGCCATGAATACATCATCTACATAAATTGCAACCAGCATTTTTTCTCTCCCTCTGATCATAATGTCGATGCAAGGATCAGCCTGTGAAGGGATGAATACTAATTTACAAAGTTTGGAATCTAATTTACAGAACCATTGGCATCCTGCTTGCTTTAGTCCATACAATGCCTTCTTAAGATGATATACCTTTTCACCAGTTTGTTTACGTAGCTCTTCAATTATTTTCTTTACCTTTTTGTACATGGTGGGATTTTCACTAGCACTTTCTTCAACCATGATGTTGCATATGACTTTTTCTATAAATTCTGGCTTTTGCATAGATAATTTTTCGTCTATATCCTCATTAAGAAAAGCTGTTGAGACATAAAGTTGATTTATTTTTAGATTTTCTTCAACTGCCACAGCAACAAGAGTTCTGATAGAGCTTAATCTAGCGACTGGGGCATACGTCTCTCCATAGTCAAGTCCTGGTCTTTGTGAGAATCTTCGAGCTACAAGACGTGCTTTTCTCCGCTCAAGATCGCCATTTTGTTTATACTTATTTTTAACACCATTTTGGAACTTATTACATTTGCTCCATTTGGTTTTGTCACTAATTCATAAGTATCATTCTTTATATGGGCCTTGATTTAATTTTTATGGCTTCATACCATTATTCCGCATCTGGGCCTTCTAGAGCTTCCTTAACTTCACATAATGCTGACATGTCATATTCATTCCTCCAAGGGGGTAGTCTAGTTGTATTTCTTAGTCTGAAACATCTTTGTCATTCTTCCTCAACTTCTTATTCCTCAAAGCTATCTTCATATCCTTCGTTGTTTTCTTCTCTGTCACTTAAGATTACATTAATTTCATCTAAATTCTTGTCATTCCTTATTACTGAAATCTCTTGACTGTTACTGTTGTCTTCCTTTTTTGGCGCATTTGATTGTTGTTCATAGTATCCTTCACCAAATGGATCACCACTTGAGGGTTCTTGGTTGGATTCATAGTAGAACTTGTTAATTATTTTTACATCCCTCGCAATTTAAATCTTTCTTTGGGATGGCACCCAGATACGATAGACCATTGATACTTCAGAGTATCCGACAAAAACGCCTTCTTTAGCGCTTGAATAAAATTGTCTTCTGCTGGGGTCCTTGTTGTGCATGGACGCTTTGTATCCAAAAACTTGAAGATGATGAACTGAAGGTACATGACCAGTCCACTTTGGATATGGAGTTCCACCTTTCAGAATCCTAGTTGGGCTGCGATTTAATAAATAATTTGCACAATAGATCGCCTCAGCCCAAAATGAGTGGGGCAGATTTGATTCCAGTAGTAGGCATCTGGCCTTATCCTGCAATGACCTATTTTTTCATTTGGCAAATCTATTTTGCTGGGGTGATCTTACAACGGAAATACATCTTCTAATCCCACAATCTGATAAGAATTTGTCAAACTCTAAATTTTTATATTCTGCCCTTTCATTGTCACTTTGAAGATATTTAATCTTTTTTTCTGTCAGATTTTCTACTTCATTTTAAAATTATTTAAACGTATTTAAGACTTGATTTTTATTTTTCAGGAAATATACTGTAGTATAGCGAGCTCCCTCATCAATAAAGGTAACAACATATCTGAAACCTCCGGGTGAAGTGGTGTGCATGGGGCCTACAACATCAGAATGTATTATTTCCAGCTTGTCTACAGTTTTAGGTTGTTCCCTAATGTGATAAGGTAGTCTGGTGAATTTTCCTCTAACATATATTTCACACTCACCAAGACTTTCATTGGTGTTAAAATGCAAAACTTTAAGGCGATTATATTTTAGAGCCAACTTTAAATCAGAATCATTTATGTGACCCAATTTTCTGTGCCACATTTCAATTTTTGACTTTTAAGGAACTTCTGAAGATAAATTTGTACATTCTGACATGTTTGCATCAAAATAGTATATACCATAGTATCGTGTTGCTTTTAGAATAAGATTACCATGATCATCTACAACTTGCGCGCAATCCTTCTTGAAAATAACACTAAAACCTTTACCAGTAATTTTTGCAACAGAGAAAAGATTTGTGGACAATTTCAGTACATACAAAGTTTTAGGTAAATTTACTATTGAATAATCATCAAGCTGAATTTTGACTAAACCAATACCTGAAATACTCGCAGTGTGTTCCTCTGATGCGAGCTTGAGAATGCCATGATTATTTGGCTCAGATATTTTTTTTAAATTTTGTTTGGTCATAGCACATGTGTGAGGTAGGTCCACTATACAAACACCAAATAGAATTCATGGGGGGTGATGGGTGTAGGGCTATTGAAATACATTATTAAATTTTGAAGATGGGTTCCTTTTTCTTGTTGAACCAGCAATCTTTCGTCCTATGATTAGACATTTTGTATCTTTGGCAGTTCATGTTAATACTATTATTGTTATTTTGATGAGCTTTACGAGATCGATTTTTTTGTGATTTTGACCTGAATTAAATTTTTTATTATGATGTTTATTAATTTAAAAAAATGTATCCTCATGCTTATCTTTGAGGTCATCCTTGTATCTGGCATCTTATTCTTCCGTAATCTTGATTTTTAATTCACTAGGAGTTGGTAAATGGTCCCTACTTTCTTATGATACGAAAATTTTCGTAGGCAGGGGATAAGCTGTAGAGCATCTTGATGCTCAACAAATCACCATTTATCTCTATTCCCATATCTTGGAGTTTATCCACAGTATCTGTGAACTCATCTAGGTGGGTACTCATATCATCGTTGTCCTTCATCTTGTGCAGAACGATTCGTTTAAGTAATGTGGCTTTACGAGCAGGATTTTGACTTCGGTATACACTTTTCAATTTGTCCCATAGTGAATTTGATGTGTCACAATTTTTCATTTGTTTCAGTTCGTTTGGGGATATTATCAATATTAGATCTGACATTGCATGTGAGTCGTATTCCTGCCATTTCTTCTTATCTGCTTCTTATGCAGCTATTTATGTTTCAACACTCACGTACCACCAAAGTCCATACGGATGAGGATTAATTTTGCCTGTATTTCCCATGTATCATAATTATTTTTATTTAATGGCTCTATTTTATAATTACTGAGATTAACTGATGATATTTCGAGCATAATTTTTGAGTTCAATTGAATCAGAAAATAACCAACATGAACTTATGTAAGTGTTGCAGACAAACGATAACAAATAACACTCAACATTTCTGTTTAAACTTTCACCTGAACCTTAAAAACCTGTTGGAAATGGTATTATGCCATTAATTAACGGTTTACATATCTTGTACATATTTAAAACACAAATCCAATTGTTCATGATCATTTTTTCATTCTTGTAATTAATAGTAAAAATCATATATGTATCATTTGTTATAAAAAAATCAACAAAGTATTAAATAATATTTAGAAGACATTGTCCGTCTTCTTGCAGGTCAAGGCTCACCCACTAAATGCTCTATTGATTGGATGGAGTTACTCAAGTCCCAACACTAAATCCAGTCGGGATCTTAACCCCAACCTTGCTGGTTCTGCCAAACTAGACTAAATGAGGTTGATGTTTTGATCAAGTTCCTATAGGCGCTTGTAGTTAATAACAATTATTAATATAGTTTTTACCGTTCAACATTTATTTTGGAATGTTTTCTCTCTCTCTCTCTCTCTTTCACCCCTTTTTAACTAAATTTATATCTATTTTTGTTTAATTTCACACTCGTTCTTTGTTTTATCACTCTTTTAATTGACTTATTTAGTTATCTTTTCACTTTATCGTTATCTCTCTCTCCTATTATCTATCTTTTGCATTAACCTACTACCATGTATGTAGACTTCTAGCCACTCTGCAGGAACAAAATTTTTCCCAGGGTACAACATAGGAGGTTGTCTTTACGTCATACCCGCAATTATATAATATGATGATTGTGATTATGATGATGGGGAGCCAGTTAATCTTAAATATTCCTCAAGACTAAGTAACCAGAACATGGTGATGATAGGAACATTTCCTATTCTGAACAATTCCTATGGTACAGCCGGGAAATGATCTTGGTGCCAGTAGCCAATATCCAAGAGGGATGTTAAAGGAGCTAGCTCATTGATAGCTCCTCTTTAAATATCTATGGGTCTAGCTGTGGATATAAGCTTCAAATGGGAGACAACATATTTCCGTTAAACCAAACTCTTATTCAAGAGATTAAAACCGATATAAGATCACTCATGGCAAGTTTCAATAAAACATCGAGAAACAATTTCAACTAAATCTGATAATGGGGTCACGTTCAATTAGCGTCATTTAAATCTACGTTTAAATTAAAATACTAAAGCTTCAAGTAATTGGGAAGTGTGGTAAAGGAAAGAGGAGGAAACGAGAGATAAATTGGGGTGATAGGGAGGCAAGCGGAGGCCTTTTACGAAAGTGTCAGAAGTCTGGTCTGGAGTAGAAATTTGTCGCAGAAGTGTAAACAAGGGATGTATATGGTGTACTATGTCATAATATTGCAGTATGCATCAGAAACCTGAGTAATGAAGAAAAGGGATGGAAGCAGGATACAGGCATGTGAGATGAAATGGTGAGAGAGTGAGTGAGTAACCTTGCAGGATAGAATAGAGAAGGCGAGATTGGGGTGGTGTGGTCTTGTGAAGAGGATGGAAGAGGGATGGATTCCAATAAGGATGCTTGAAATGGAGGTGGCGGGCAGGAGGCCAAGAGGAAGACCCAGGCACAGGTGGCTAAAAGAAGTAAGGAGGAGTGGGGAGAGGAGTGGAATGAACTTTTGTAGAGGAGTAAAGATGGCGGGAGGACATAAATAAATGGAGAGGTTTATGTTCGATACAGACCCTGCCAGTGGTAGGAAACTGTGCATGATGATGAAATCTTTATTTATGACCATTAAATAAGTTATTTAAAGTTTAGTTAGCGTTTCTGAACTTGTATGGAATTCTCGAGCTTATAGTTAAAAATGAGTTTGAATTGAGTTAAGGTATTTCTAAACTGGTAAGGAATTAATGATATTATATTCTGGTACACAATTACGAAGTTTTATAGTAGTTAATGGAATTGGGGGAAGAATGAGTAAGGTAATTTGGGGATATATAATCACTTTAGCGTTTAGAAAGTATGAGAAAACCACAATGATAAGTCACACGTGAAAAACCATCATCTTTGCTTCCAGCCGAGAATCTAACTTTGACCTCGTTAACAATCAGCAATCCATTTGGGGGCGTGATTGACGCCTCAAACAATGTGATCGCGAAGAGCGGGTAAGAAGTATTTATTCGTGTAATGTTTTTCCCCCACAGCTAAAAACAATGTAAATTTCACTGTGTTTTTACGATGAGTATGTCAAAATCCTCTCACAAACATATTTGAGTTGAGGAAGATCAGTAAGCTTAGTTCCAAACCATCCATTTTCTATCAAAACCACATCGAGTTTTTTTAGTAAATGTAAAAATGGCAACACTGGTGCACAAGACGGGGAGCGGGGGGTTATCGTCGAAGCGCAGCGTAGGAAATACTCTTCAAGGGAGTGGATGATAGGGGGAGGAGAGATGAAAAGAGAGTTAGAAATTGCCAGTGAAATGACCGAAGTAGGAGAAGGGGTTGGGGGGTGGATGATAAAGGGGAATAGGATTGATTGAAAGCGATTGCGTGGGTACTCATACTCTTCAGCAAGGCACCAAACCTCAACACTGGTTAAAGAGGGGGGGGGGAGGCGGAAGAGGAGAGAAAGGAGGGATAGATACGTGTAGTGTTTCTGGCACACTTGACACAAAAAAAAATAAAAAAAATAAAGTGAGATGGAGATCACGTATCGTGTTAAAGTCGTGAGTTGTAACGACACTAAAACGTAATAGACGTTAACTGACTGTTGATACAGCAGAAAATTGCTACGGAACCGTTGAGAAGAAACGCGGTGAAGACTTTTAGATGAGACATTTAAGACTTAAGACTCAATAAAAAAACAACACTCTTGTCGATTGCCTAGAGCGTCTATCTTCTAATCTCAAGTTTACAGAGTTCGAACACCTTCACGGTAGAAAATTAAGCAGTTTAAATTTGGAGTACATCCCTTTCGTTAGGTGCCTATTTTTAGTTTATACTAGAATTAATACATTTTTTTCCACTCCGTCTTACGACCCATTCAGCTGTAAACATATATATATATATATATATATATATATATACGTTTTAGCACAGTGTCTTACTAATAGTTCATACGAATATGTAATAACTAAGTTAATGTGTAAGGGATGAGGCAGATTGAATTAAATAAAATGTACCCACATTTGCGTATAGGGAAAGTAGAAACCCATTTAAGGGGAACCACCCTATATAACCCAATCAGTATTTTAACCGCAATCTCCCCATCATCAGTAGTCTGGTCTATTGTGAGAGTGACGCCTTAGACAATTCTACCACCGAGGTGGATTCACATACGTATTATTAGTTCCACCAATCTGAGAGGGACGAGAAATTCAAATTTAAGAGTAAAGTTTTCCGAATTATCCTGGAAGATGGGTGGGAAATTATTTATAAAAAACTCATACTGTTGGGATTCTTACCCCAACCCCTCCGTCACTGGAAAATAGGACTTAACTAGTTGGACATTTAGACTTCGTGTCCACCAGCGTGGATTTAAAGAATGATAAACTGAATAATATGTTTACATCCTCCGTGTATTACTATTCATAGATATATCCAGATTCTTAAACTGATAGGGAAGGGGTAGAAAAATGTACCCGGACTTGCGTGTAAAAATCTTGAGGAACCATTTAGGAAAAATACTCCTTTGACACTCGGTTGTGGTTAAAAAACTTATCCATCACTAATAGAAAACCAGATAAAGCGAGACTGATGCTATTATTTTTCTCGAGTACATACAGAACTAACTTATTAAATAAATTATGAGTGACTAATAAGCTGTTGTTTTTCTGCCATAGCGACAATTATTTTGGATATATGAGAGCTAAATGCTGCCCGGTAGCTACCTTAACATTTTCTTTATTTTATTCTTTAGAAGAATACTATAGTAGTCGACCTTGGTGGTCTTGGGGTAAAGTGCTCATATTAGGAACCGATGTGCGTGGGTTTAAACCCAACCGGGGTCGTTGGATTTTTCTTGATCAATACAAATCCGTAACACAACTTACTTCGGAGGGGAAGTAAAGCCGTCGGTCCCATGCTGATTGTGGCATGTTAAAGAACCCTGGACGGTGTGTGAAAATACTTTTACGATAAAATTGGAAGTCTGTTTGTTTCTCGCACATACAATTTCTCGTGTGCTGGTGTAATTAGTCTGTTCAGAAAGTGTACATTAAATTCCTAAAATAAATAAATATTATAGTACACGTATCACCCCTAGTCTACGCACGCTTACTCTGTGGCCCTTACGTCATCTGCGACAACAAACGATAGCAGAAACTGTATTTTAATTATTTAACGCAACCTACGTTATCACCCACTTTGTATCATTTTCAATTTTCAACTTTTCACACTAAATATTCTAATAGCAAATTGATATGAAGTAAAATATTTAAAATTGAATTGAAAATAAATGTTACGGTGCTCCGCACAGACTTTTTCCCTATTTTATCTTAAATTATACATTTATTAAAATCTCGTAAGATTAGTGAAACGAAATAAAAGGTATATACATTGTTGTAAAATCACTACACCAAAGATCATTAATGAAATAATATACACTCTTACTTACTTACTCTATGGAATTTTGTGCTAGGAACACTATTACAGAAAAATTGAGAAAAGAGAAACATATTTGTCCACCGAAGAGCATAATAATCAAATCAAATTTCAAAAATCTGAATTAAACAGTGTATATATATATATATATATGATAATAGCTCAGAAATTATTGGTTTTATAAAAACGTATTTCAAATAAAAGATTTGTATCTTTAATAGTACAACAACCTTACAATGAAAGGATAACTCGTATCTCAAATAGTTGTAGAGAAATGATGAAAATTGGAAAATATCCTTAATGTAAAGTACCTTCAAGGTCATTTTCATCAGAAAATGAAAACTGCCATCCTGTTTATAAGAATATACAGTGTCTAGATATAACATTTAATTAAAATAGTTTGAGTGAATTTTGAGAAAATCTATTTTTCTCTTTTTGCCTTCAGTAAACTAACCTTAAATTTAGGTTTGGCTATCTAATTCCAAAACTCTTCGTTTGTAAGGGGACAGTCTTTATGAAAACCCTAGATACTAAGTTTTAGCTAAGCCGGTAAAATAGTTTTGGCTCTAGTCCGAGGTACGGACAGACAGACGGCATTGCGAAAACAATATTTTTGGTTTAAGGGGGTAATGAAACGTTGACATTTATCAAAATCTCGAGTTCAATTTTTTTGAAGAACAAAATAATTTCCTTCTGAGATGTCGAGAGAAAGGAAAAAAGTTGTTTATGAATTGGTGCCACTGACAAATAAAATTTAGTTTATTATGTCTATTACGTCATAAACAATAAAGCGAATACATTATTAGTAAATTAATTATATCAATACAGTTTTGTTCCTTTTTGTGATTATGCTATTCTCCCAAGTACAAAAGGCCTTATAAGTCCTTTTATTAATTGCTTAAAATTGTTACATCAAGTCAAGGTATTCTTAATTGTAATCGAAATAATTTTAATATTTTTACTAATCTCGAATGTCTCAAATATCACAGAATAGAAGCTTCCCTTCTCCCCCATTAACATTTGATTTAAATGTAACTCAAATTAAAAACATATTTCTATATTGTATTTTATTGAAAGTGATTACATTATACTTTTGATTTTCTCTTAATAGGGATGAATACCATTTGAAGGTATCCTGTAAATGCAGGGGTGCACCAAGATAAATGTTGCGCCCTGGTG
This sequence comes from Timema shepardi, assembly GCA_902151425.1. Taxonomy (NCBI): domain Eukaryota; kingdom Metazoa; phylum Arthropoda; class Insecta; order Phasmatodea; family Timematidae; genus Timema; species Timema shepardi. The sequence continues at coordinate 232,507 of CABFVX010000168.1, read as the reverse complement.
GGATTTTTCTGCTCTCCCCCCCCCCTTTTTCCTCATCACGCATCTCCAACATATTACTTGAGGATTGTAGGAACATTTGTAAATAATCCCCAAAACTAACAACTACAAACCTAACGTAACCTGGCCGTGATAGCAATATAATCTGAAGGGAAACTCCACAAATGGTAACTATACTCCAAACGTTTCACTGCGAGTATGTACGTAAACGGTTAGGACTACATATAAAAATAATAAAACATACTTGTTATTATCTTTTTTTTAAATATATATATAAATACAATACTTTGATATAACGAACAATTTACGAGATAATTGCAAAATACAGTTTTAGGGTACAATTTTTTCAAAATGGTGGCTGTAAATAATCTTTGGAGAGTGCCACTATATCCTATCTTATTCACAAAAAAAAAAAATTATACCGATATGTCAAATTTCATGTTAATATCAAAAGTGAACTACTGTTATTCTTAATAACTCCATTATTTCACCCAGGCTACTCTGTTTGGCACCCCGGGCAGCCGCCTCTGTGTTAATGTATCGTATAAAACTATTATTAAAATGGTTTGGTCAAAATAAATATGAGATTTGTAAAAGCTAAAATGATTCAATATTCTTTGGTGGAGGAAACACGAATTTAATATCGGAGGGTCCCATATTTGCAAATTGAACGAGGAGAACTTTCGAAGCATAAAATAAAAAATAGATGGTGTCCAATTAATAGAAACATTGGAAACAAAATAAACTCGTATATCCCTTCTCCTTACCAAAACATATAAGTGAATAATTTAAAGCTAAATTCTGCGGGTAGTACCCGGGTTCAAATCCAATCTCTAGTCTTAGTGTTATCTGATTGCGCATTTCCTGGTTATACAATCGTAATTCGGGTCACGTCTCCTATTTATGTACGGGCCTCTAACTGGCCCAGGTCGTTTTCAGGGTTCCAGGATTGTGGGTACCTGAACAAGAATGGAGTGGGAAGGAGGCGCTGGCTGTATCGTATAGTTTCCTACAGTCGTGTTTAGGGACTTATAAAAGTTGTGTTGAGTAGACAATCTGTTCTTATTCCTCACAAATCCTGATCAAATAAAACTATTGCACACAGTACGTGATTGGAATCAAGTCTGGCTGCAAAGAGGTTACGTTGAATCCAGAATTCTTTTTTTTTTACCAATGTCTTCTAATTTCAATATAAACCAAAAAGTTACAAGACATTTATTTGTTTTGATATGTTTTCTTGGATAGGTGTGATAGTTCTATGTGGCTTATCAGGCCGTATGCTGTTTAAATATAGTTTTGTCGTGGCTAGGTATGATCGTGTTATGGCTTCTCAGGCCATACTCTGTAGAAATGAAAGGAGTCAAGCCGGAATAGTAACTTGATTTCATTTTAGGATGTTGTTTAAAAGTTAACCTTACAAGGGAAATAGGGGGAAGTCACATTACACATATTTTCCAGGACAACTTTTAAGCCTAGGCTATTTCTCAAACCTAAAATGAATCCCAGCAAATATATTTTTTAAATATATAAGTATGCCAAAGACTACATTTAATCATAATCTAAAGTGTAGAAATGTTTCATTATTGTTTAACAGATGGTAGCGCTAACGCATTTGAGTTAACATTGGGCTTTCCCCCCTTTTCCCCTGTACCTTTCAAGTTGTAGCTACAATTAACAAGTGGATGCTTAAAGGGCCATTTTAGCGATTTGATCAACTATAATTTGGACAAACCAAGAGTGACTCTGACATAATTTTAAAAATTATGTAAAGAGAACTGAAATAATAGGTTAGATGAGCTTGACTTTGAGGCGCCTCAGGGGAATTCACCATCTTCTAGCTCTATCCCCTTTTGTGAAACTTTAAAATTATTATTTCTTAGCTGAAATATCCTCTTAGAGACTTCGAACTACTTTACAACTCTAAAATTAAACTTGCAACCACAAACAAGTAGTCAAATCTAAATTGGTGACTTTGTGGTCATAGTACTTAAGCAGATCCAACCCCCACAATCTAAAATTCAAACGAAGTTAATTAAAAATTGTTTTTGAAGTTTACGAGATGGTTTATAAAATAAGTTCAGGTTAAAATGTGTTTTAAAATGGTGGTAAATGTTATTTTGTAAGCCAAGTAATTAATTTAAATTAATAAGAAAAAGTAGGTTCAAAATAGTCTTTTTTTTAGGAGGTAAGGATCTCCCTATACTGCCAATGTTAATTCAGAAAATTTTGGGTAGGGCCAACATTTTTCTCAAGACAGAGTATAGATGGATTGTTCAGACTTACAACAATCTTTAATAGAACAGCTTACTATGAATACATTGCACTAATAATAGTTACCAAATAGGTTTACATTAAAAAATAATAATTCATGAACATTGTTTTGATGGACAAAAAATTAAATACTTTTTATTTATATAAATATTCATTTTTTTTATTCGTGGATTGCTAAGAACATAATTATCATAGTCCGAGCTATGAGAAAGTAATTTCAAGACTACAGCATAAAAACGCTTTCGGTAAAATGTACCTATAATTTAGTAAAAGGGTGGAAAACCGCAGTTAATGTTTACCATTACATTATAATTGATATAAACTAGTTTTTTTTCTCGCCTCACTGTTAGTGTATTACAGTTTCATACTCGGAATCGTTAGAGCTTTCCTGTGTTTGTCATTTTTGTTCCTTAAATTAACTTCTGAGCCTCCTTTGTAGACCATCACAAAATTCACCTAGGTTTTTACACGATCTAAGGTCAGATGTGTTCATACCTAAATTGATACCCATCTCCCTCAAAACTTTCTCTTTATCCAAACTACCTTAATTGAAAGTGATTACTTCTGACAGGTTTTACATAATAACACTAAAGCTGATCCATCACTTTGTCGGCCAGTCCGTTACGTTCACCTAGTGACATACTAATAGAAAACATTTGGCGCTTCATTTGTTTGGCAAATCTTCTCATCGAGTATCAATTTGATTTCGGACATGTCCAAAACATAGAAGTTTTCATTATGTAAATGAGTCCATAAGGTTTTTGCTTTACCATTGTTATAAAAGCCTTACAATCCACATCACCGAGACAATGGCCCAGTTTCATAGTCAAATTTAGTATGCCTCAAGTGCGGCACTTAACTAAATACAAGACGACACCTACCTAAACCAGAATGGAATGGGCCAGTTTCCTATGAGAGAACGGCCCATTCCATTCGAGTTTAGGTAGGTGTCGTCTTGTATTTAGTGTAGCGCCGCACTTGAGGCATACTAAATTTGACTGTGAAACTGGCCCAATGTGTACATTTCACATCTATACCCGTCTCAAATCGTCAGAAAATTTCAATGGCTTCTTCTAGAATGCCATGAGCGTTTTTGGATGTATTAATAAATGCAAATAATATAAACTAAATAAATAATTCCTATAATAATAATAATTATTATTATTATAACTACCACAAGTTATACTGCACATCATCTAAAATGAACTGAAATACTATGTAAAAATATATACTCGTATTTGCTTTATTTATATAAAATGATTGCATTCTGTGATCCACAGTCCAATTTTTAAACGAAGAAACATCCGAAATCTAGAAAAGTTACTAAGTTTGCTTTCACATATCATACATCAAGTCATTTGATCTGCAGCTTTCACTTTTGATAGATATAATAAATGCCGATGAATAATACTAATAAAATAATACACACATGTATATTTTGGCCGTAAATAAATATATTTATTCTCTAAAAGGCTATTACTAAGAAAATGGGACTAAATTTAGGTGTGAGCTGTGAAACAAGCTTCTTAATAAAACTAGTCGAGCACTAGGTCGGTCAAGGTCAGGTCGACTGAAGTGGAGTGAACTGGTCACCTGAATGACCTTTTCCTCTTTTCTCACCTCTTTGCACCCTTCACCCCTTCGAGGGGGTGAACCCATAACTCAAGGAAATCCCCCAACCCCCTTCCAAAACACACATACTCTTTCTCCAGGCACTTCAAACTCTCTATCGCGGTTTTCCAGCCACCATTTAATCCCCTTCTTCTACCAACCACCCCCTTTCTAAGGAAAAAAAAGAATCTCTGCACTGTTCCTCTTTCTTCGGTTATAAATAAATTTGAGACATAGGAACAACCAGCGTACCCCTGTTCCCTGTATACGGCCCCTAACTTTTATATATATATAGAACTGTAATCATATAAAGAAGAAATACGGTAAGTTTTACGATCATAGGAGGGGAGGAAAAAATCTCGTGACAGTTACCTCGTAAATTCTATTTTTTTCCCCAGCGTGGTCCTGCTTTGTCATATAAAAGTTAGTGGCTGTTTAAAAATAACGCTCTTCTTAAGACTGAAAGCTACGAATTTTAAAAGCGTTCTTACTCACAGTTATATGTATTTTGGTTGTTGTTCATAATAGAGAAGAGCTACAAAGTCAAAATTTATGTTAGAATAGGTGACCTGGTGGTCTAGGGGTAAAGTATCGGACTTGTGTGCTTGGGGTACGAGGTTCAATCCCCGGTCCCAGCACAGATTTATCTGATTGCCAAACTCTTCTTCCAGCTCTGACAAGACGTGTATTAATCACAACTTGTGAATGTGTGGAATTCCAGGCCTCCACCGTGGTTCGGATCCCACGTTAAACTGTAGCTCCTCCATTTCATCTCACAATCACCCTACCATTACACATTAATGCAAGTGCGTATAACCTTAATGGGTAGTAAGATGTGGTGCTAATAATAATAATAATAATAATAATAATCTAATCTTGTTCTCTGTTACGTTTTTAATACAATTCACCCTGCAACGTAAAAGTATTAGATATAAGAAAGCTAGAGCTTGTACAATTAATTGTACATTTCCATTTTATGTGCTTTGATATTCATGAAGAGTAGTGGCACACTAATACAAGGGTCTCAGGTTTGATTACTGTGACCAAGTGTCATTTTCAATTTAAAATTTATAATAGTCTTATCTAGACTGATTACACTCTGACCATTTCTAATAGGTCTCACCATAGCGGAATCAAGTGAGGAAATTTTAAGAACTCTTACCCTACAAAGAAATATTAATTTTTTTGATTCTTGATTATCTTATAGGTTTCACCATGGTGTAATGAAGTGAGTACATTTTAATATAATGTATCGTGCAATGTCACAATCTTACCTTGATGATCAAACTATGGTCCTGTCTTGTAATCAAAACTATAGTGGAATCAATTTAGATATGTTTGTTACATTTAAGGGTAAATAGAGGATACAATTAAATGTGAGTAAAAGCTATCTTGAGTTGTAAGGTCTAGTCTAATAAAACAAAACGCAAAGAGATCATTTATTTGGAAACGCTTCGATAGAGGATGGATGAGGAAAACACTAGTATATCACTTTAGGGTTATACTTTGAGGCGGCGAGATCGGGGTTCAAATCCCGGTCCGATGTACTCCACCTTCATGCAAATACTTGTTTATTTATTCTAAGACTATACCTTCTACAATTTCACATAACTAGAGCACCTAGTTAATGTTTTCGCATAGCCCGAACGGATACTAAGACGTGGCGAAAATAAATAAATGATCGATCATTTTCTTTAGCTACCATATACCAAACTAAGACTAACACAAACATGTAAGTACACTCAAATTATCTGTCGGATAGTAAAGTTACTATATCTATTTTAGGATATTCGTATGTCAACTCATTAGATTTGAAACTGTCACTTTTGAAATATATTATCAATATCTTCAAGATAGCATTCGTAAATTGTTGTCAATTTTGGATTTAAAAAATGAGGTATTTTATAAATAACCTTTCCTATTAAAATTGGGCTATCTATAGAGATGAACGTAGATAAAGAAGAAAAAGCGGGGACGGAGATAACAAGCGAAGGGGATATTTCTCTGCTATGTCCAGATTTGACCATCCCGCCGCTGTTCTTTGAAGTGCGAACGTGAAGACTGACTGCTGCTCCTAGTGGGCGGTCAATGGACTATTGAGATGAGAGGAAACCAGAGAGAGAGAATACTGAAGGGTAGACCGCGCTAGCAAGATATTATTCAAAATTGGTTCATACCTGGCAATCAGTAATAGAGCAAGTATAAGGTAAAAAAAAAAGTACCTAAAAGTTCTCGGACGTACTTTTGAATATGTATTTAATTTGATAGAACAGTATTTCATGCGATAAATATTTGAATTAATAAAACTTTTAATATGAATTGTAAATCAGTTTTAACTTGCTATTCCACCCAGGTAGAAATATCCCCTAAGTTAACTTTCTGTTTTATCTGAATCCGAGAACTTTTGGTAAACCTTGGCAACAATTCAAGTCTTTTTGTGATTTCTGTGCAAATCTACAGCTCATTACTTCTTTTTTTTAGAGACATCAAACTATTGATTTATGATATTAAAATATTATTTATTAATAACGTACACATATTTACTGATTAATATAAAATATAAATGAGTATTAAGTATCATTATTATAGCTTAAATAATAAGTTTAATTAATATATTTTATTGATAAGATGAAAGTAATGTATTATATCTGCTATGTGAACAAAAGCGATATTTTTATGTAATAAATAATATATCCACATCAGTTGGCACACGGACTAAACCTCAAGCTCACATGGTCCAATTTGTTGGTAATGTGGAGGTTAATCTTCTTAGCCCAGTCAATTCAACTCAGGGTATATTTGACTAATTACATCTGATGTTCCCTCCATGCAAATGCCGATACATTTCTTTTAAATGATATATTAATCATCCTTACACAATTAAGGTAATTAAATAAAAATAGCCCGAACGTTTGGTAAGGCAGGGTGTAAAAAAACACATTTTAATAAATTAATTAAAATAAAAAAGTCTGTTATATAGAACATTAAATGTTTATATTTACTCACATTTGGTTAATTTGTACAGAAAAGCTAATGTATGTATTTTTAAAATAAAAACTGGAGAATCGTTAATCAAAATAGTGCTGAGAATAAAAAGTGTTTTGGAAATGTAAAATTAGCTAGTACATACTGTACATGTATGAATAATCCTATATTCAAATTATAGTTATTATACCAGCAAATGATGAAACTATGGCCATAAATATATATCAAAACGTGCAAAAAAACGAAGACTTTAAATAATGTGTTTAAACATAGTTTATTACTGTAAATGAGAACACAATAAGGATTGTAACCCGCTGCGCTTTACTCTCGTGTCAGACTAGACTGCCGATAATCGGGAGATCAAGGTTCGAATCTCGGTCGGGTGCACTGAGAAGTTTTTTCCAAAATGTCTTTCCTCTCTCCTTCCTCTCAAATGCGGGTGTACTTCTACTTATTCCTAAAACCATTAGTGTAATTATTACATAAGCGTTTAACCCAAACGGGTAGTAAGACATAGTGTTGAAATTTAAAAAAAGATTGGAAATCAACTAAATAGTGATTACAATTCCTTCCATTTGGGTAATCTTATTTAATTTAGTGAATTATTTTAGTAAAAAACAATACTGTTAAGGGTTTAGATTACAAAGCAACCTGAAACTATATTAAAGTCAGGAGCAATAAATAAAATAAAAACATCCACCTAATCTTAATTTCAATAGGGGTGGGGGAATAATTTCTTTACACGAACATACCCAAACATTTTACTTGATTTACATATTAGTATTTCTTTGTCCCACTGTTTGATTTGCAAATACATATCCTCTTTAACCCGAACACTTAATACGTTCCTGAAGGGCATGTGTTAGGTTCATGAATATAGAAGGCAGAGAGTGTACGTATGTGTTGGGGGGAGGGGGGGTGGCGGGGGTTGAGGGAGGGTGCTGATACTCTAACTCACTCTGAAAGCAGGGGGAAATGAAAGTTAGTCGGGGAATTCACGAAAGAAAATGAACCGAACGAGTGCTACATCAAAGGGGATGGTCCCGCTCGAATCTAACCAATTTGCTTTATATGTCTACTTGTAGACTGCGAGATACTCTATCATTGTCGTGCCCTTGCCTGAGAGGGTAGGGAGGGGGAGGAGATGATAAACTTAAATAGGGGGGCAAGCTGTTGAAAAGGATGATTGGTGAGGTACTTACGTTTTATGTGCTTAAGCTCCATGTCTGAATGACCCATTAGGTTCATAATTTTTTATACGTCAGTAGTCGGTGACCTGACGGTCTAGGTGTAAGGTGTCAGACTTCCGTGCTGGGGGTCCGAGGTCCAATCCTCGGGTTCGGCACAGATTACCAAACCCTTCCTTCACTTCTTACAAGACGTGCATTAATCACAACCTGTAAATGTGTGGAATGCCAGGCCTTCACCGTGGTTCGGATCCAACGTTAAACTGTAGGTCCTCCATTTCACGTACCAATAACTCTAACATTACACATTAGCGTAAGTGCGTATAACCTAAATGGGTAGTAATACGCAGTGCTAATAATAATAATAATAATAATAATAATAATAATAATAATAATAATAATAATATACGTCAGGACTTGCTAGACTGATTTTTGTACAGAATCTTTCTACCAATCCGGGCTATAACAATTATTTTAACTATGCTACCGGATTAGGGACTAGTAAGATAAGATTTATATATTTATCTGCATTTGCGTGGAGGGACTTTGGGAGAGGGTTTGAAAGAAATAGTCATCCTAAGTACACTGGTCTGGGATTCGAAACATCATCTCCCCGTCTCTGGAAAGACATTCAACTCTGAAGCTTAGTCCAAGTGCCCAACGACGCGAGTGATAGATATTTTTTATTCTAGCACTGCGTCTTACCACCCATTTGGGTTATACTTTTATGTAGGCCTAATAACTACGCTAATGTTTTAGCGATGATAAATGTGAAATTTAGAGGAGGTGTACCTGAATTTGCTTGTATAGAGAGTGAAAAACCATGTAGGAAAACTCACCCTCAATATAACCGGGTGGGATTCAAACCTTTCAAGCATTGTTTACTAATAAAGTTCCTAAAGCAATCACCTTCCTATAATCTCCAGAAACCACCCTTTCTCACATCATAGCATTTTTCCTATTAAGAAAGCTCCTACAACAATACAATCCATTACAACCCCCAGATCCCCCAATCATTTTGATCTCAGAGTGTTCCTAAAACAAAACAGTCCTTTACGATCCTCAGGCCCCCCTCTCCCCATAAGCATTTATTTACTCAGAGAGTTCATAAAGCAATGCACTCCTTTAAAACCCTCAGATATCCCACTCTCTCCTTCACGATCCTCAACCTCCCCCCCTTCCCCCTCAAGCATTTCTTACTCAAAGAGCTCCTAAAGCAAAGTACTCTCTTTAAAACCCTCAGATAGCCCACTCTCTCCTTCACGATCCTCAGCCTCCCCCTTCCCCCTCAAGCATTTCTTACTCAAAGAGCTCCTAAAGCAAAGCACTCCTTTAAAACCCTCAGATAGCCCACTCTCTCCTTCACGATCCTCAACCTCCCCCCCCTCCAACCCCTAATATATATTTTTTATTCAGAGATCTCTTAAGGTGCGGTCGCATATCTACAAATACACAGTACAAATGACTGATTTTCGATCGAAATTCTAGATGAACAAATAATGATATATTTTTTTATTATGACTGTATGGACACTTTTATAAATTGATATTGAACTATATAATTAATTTTTTAGGCATACATTTTTGAAATTATCTCAAAAAACGAATTTTTTGAAAATGGTTGGAATAAAAAAAACCATAACATCTTAAGTTTTCTGTGTAATCTACAAATACAATATTTTTAATCACGTAAACCTATTCCCTCGACTAGAAATCTGTCATGAGTTACTTAAACTTAGGTTTATTACTAGATAGAAATAGAAACCCCCACTACACCTACTCAAGCCAATAGAGAGGTGAAGTTTCTCGGTAGAACCCAAGACTCAGCTGGCAGTAATCCTATTGTTCGCTTGACAGGACAACACTAATGGCCTTGAAACTTGTCCAGAGGACCAGTTAGAATATATAATTTTTTATGAGTCATAAAAAAATCTTTTCAAGATATAACGTGAACCTACATCAATATTATTTCATAAAATATATACATTTAAAATATTAATTTTTTTCATTGGGGATTTTTAACTTGCAATTTATGAAAACAAGGATTATATCCGCACAAGACTTACAAACTAGCTTTTAGCTATGACATAAATAACAGTTTACTGAAGTTAAATTAACGACTCTACCTGGTATCGAAACCGGGACCCTTAGCATATTAAGAACAAGTGCTATTGACATATCTAAAGTGTCGGTTAAAATATAAAGAGAAATGTATTACGTTAAATTTGATAAACCACTTTAAATGAATGTTAAAATATAATATAACAATAAAAGCATAGCTGTGGTAAAATAATATTCAATGCCAAAATTTGATTAAATTGGAATGTTGCGCAAGCTAACGCACCTTATGATGACTCTCGACACACGAGTATTAGATTATTTACATTTATTCTGTATTGAAGATTAATTTTTTTCACAATCAATTTTATGATTCTATAGTAATTCACTTTTTGAGGTCAGCGTAGACTTTCAAATTGTTCGGAAACTATGTGCTATTCGTCAAGTAGACCAGGGTTGGACTGAGCCTCCAAAAGTGCGTGAAACTTGTATTTTTAGATGACGTAAAATATTTTGAAGAGCCCAAAATATTTTACTTATTTACTGTAAAATAACTATACTAATGCTGATAGAATTCAATAATATTCTTTGATATTAAAAATATTGGTAGTTCCAGCAAGGACTTAGATTTTTAATTTTTTTTTTGTTCTCCGCATGTGTCTCAAAGCATTGTTTAATATTGTGAATTGCATAGGCTATGTTCAATAAATATAATATACATTCATGGCCTAGGTGAATTTTATTTCACAAAAGTGAAAAAAACATCACGCATTTAAGGAAAAACCTGTATGAGATATTGTGCTATATCCTTGGCAAGGATCCTCGGACTATTTGGATACAGCCTGTCTCAGAAACATCCGTCCTGAGCAAACTGGGTTCGTCTCGGAAAAAAGAAAGCGTAGACATCACACACCCAATTACCTCAACTAAACCTGACTTGAATTAGCGCTGAATTCAAGTCCCTTCAAAGCAAGACATTACAAAATAAATTTTTATTTTCCCGCCAAGGCCAAGCTTTTAAAAGTGTTAAAATTCTTAAATGAATTAAACTTTACATATTCAAATACTGAGATCGTAACACAATATCCTCCCCCTCCCTGGAATAGGTTTTGATCACAATGTTTCTCTCACCCTTTTCGATTGCTAACTTCTCTAATTAATTTAAATGGACATTACACGTATTATTATGTTATGAATGGGATATATTTAGCTTCCTTTCATTAATATAATAATTATTATCTTCACATCATCCAACGAAAATACTGTTTACTTGTCGTATGGACAAAAAAATATGTATAGTAGTCGAAAGTTTAGAAAAAGATGATTTTTGGGAATTGAAATGGAATCAAAATTAACTAGATTGTATTAAAATTGCATATTCACAGAGCCAATAGATCCTAAACACACTTGAGCAATGAAAATAAGAGATCCAGAATATATTTTGAATCCACAAAAGACTAAAACAAATTAGCCAAAGATTTTGGAAAAAAATAATTATATATATTTTTATTCTTTATTTTAGAAACTGTCACTAAAATACCATTATCGATTGATGAATACACGGAAATAAAGAATTTCCTGTTTAATGTTTCATTTTTACTTTCTTTATATCACTGAAAAATTGTAGCACTTGTTGTTCTGTTTTTAAAATGTTATGTTCACATACAAATTTGAATAAAATTATAAATGGTTTTGGTTGAATAATCAACTTTTTATTTGAGTTAAGGTAAAATTATGTTAATTTTAAATTTAATAAGTCCAAAAGTAATTTAAAAATATTGAAAATTAATATAAATTTATAGCTGAAATACTTCAAAGTATCTTAAATTCAATTTAAACCTTATATAGTTGTAATTAAATATAAATATCGAGATTATTTTTTTAAAATATTTAATATAATCATAATTATTTCTATAAAAATTCAAATCTTTATGTGTATTTTTAGTTATCCAATCAATCACTGTTTACCAAATTCTTTACGATAAACATTTGTAGTACAACAAAAATTTAACTATAAATTTACTCAATTAAACTAATCTTACTAAAAATTTATTTTACATACTAGTAATACTCTTGGCTGCCTTAAATCTACTTGAAAAATGGGTCAAGTTTCTCACAAATATTTGTTTAACTTATTATTGATTAGATTAATGTTTATTTATTAATGTGACCTCATTTAATTTACTACCATAAAACTATTAATTGCTTGCCATTGAGCTAGGCATATTACATTATTACACTTTCAGTCAATTAAGATTAAACTCACTTATTACATTATTACATTTTCAATCAACTAATATTAACATCAGTTCTAACATTATTACATTCTTAGTCAATTAATATTAACATCAGTTATTACATAGTTACATTCTCAGTCAATTATTATTAACATCTGTTCTTTTCTAATATTGTTGTTTGCAAATCTTTGATCTTTATTCAAGGTCAAACTTCCCTTTTAATTTCTTTACCTTGATAGTGACACAGCTGTCAAACCCTTCTACCTTACCTTCTTTCTTATCTACCCTTTGTATTTGTCAACACGTTTAGTTGTGAGGGACAAAAACATACAATATTAACGAAACTTTATTTTGCTTAAAATAGTTGAAATGAATATAAGGCAATCTTGTATGCTTAAAGTACGTTAGGAAATTAGTATAAAATCATGTCACACTACTGTGAAATATTGAAAATCTTTTCCCCATTCTAATTGAGTAATTATTCTCTCGTTAGTGAAAAAATCTTTAACTATATCTCTCTCTTGATCAAAACTTTTGAATGTTGCCTATTTGACTTAGGTACTTAAATAAAATAAAATCATGATTGAAAATCTGTTACAATAGCTTAATTAGATACAACACCCTAATTAGCTCTCATTATCCTTGTTGATACATCATTATTACATAACGTAATCACAGAATACCCTTTTAAACCTCATCATAATCTCTTCCATATCTATCAATTTCAATGTAGATTTTACCATTGCACAATTATTACATTAGTGGAAAACTTTAGCCTTTGCCTCATTAATATTAAAATTACTGATATCTCCATAAGCTGCGTTGTGCTAGCTATATTCTTGTAAATACCTGCTATCTGATCCTTGGTGGTTCGTTGACTCACGGGAAAAATGAAATTGTTAATCATGGCTTGCCCATAGCTAAGTTAATGCCTTAATACACCTTAACTCCTCAACCAATACACCTTTACTCCTCGACCAATACACCTCAACTTCTCAACGCTGATAGATGCCCTCGGGCCATCTTTAAACTCATTACGACGATTGCATAATCAAGATCATGGCTTGCCCATGGCTAAGTCCATACCTTTATACACCTTAACTCCTCAACCAATATACTTCAACTCCTCAACCAATACACCTTAACACCTCTATCTGAAATAATGCTTTTAAACAAGACACTACTGGCCTCTTATTTCCAGTCACCTTAACTTACTGTAATACCGTACTCAAATGCATATCTAAATTAATTTCTTTAGATATCTTAAATCTTTTCTTTGAGCTCATTAGCTTACGCTGTAACTCCTTTAATATCTGTATCAATATCGTTGAATATATTGAAATGTAATTAATTCAATTAAAATAACCCCCACACGAATATTAAGATTAATATCTTAATTATCATTAACCAAATGCACCATTGGTGAAATAATATATTTATTCTGATTTACAAGATATTTTATTAATTAATCAATTTTCCTAACTTTCTCTTAAAGTGAAACTATTTAAATTCTTTTAAGCTTAAAATTATCCTTTGAATTTACTCTCATAAAACTTAACTAGTTAACACAATGTTAAGCAACCCCTCACCATACTTTTCTATTTGATCTTAAGCTTTTTGCATGCTTCCCGAGGGATCATTTTCCCTACTTTTTTGTTCTCCTATCTTTATATATAACTTTCTGTAACTATTTTAAATCCAAATATAATTTATATGGTTCGTACAAAATTTATATTTTAAAAATTGATTTCATGTTTGTATATATATACCAGGTCTGACTCTTAGTCATAAAGAAATATTATTATTTTTTCTGCGTCGTCCCTTCAAGTAACTGTAATTGTACTACATCCTCTCTTCTTTTGAACAATATAATTATGTTTACCTTTAAATCTAGTTTTGGAGTCGTAGAAAATAACAAAAGATTTAGACAACTTGTTTTAGGGTGTACACATTTACAATCAAAACCCTTTTACCTTTGTCAAAAGAAGGATTATTTTTACTTCTCAGTAGTTGGTTATTAATGGCATTTTTAGATTTTTTTGGTTTATTTTAACAACTGCTTTTTTCCTTACTTACCTTTCTTTAGAAAATACACACTGTGGAATGTTTACTTAGAATTCATACATTTAACATTTCTTACTAAGACTAAATAATTATAGTTACCCTTGTTTTACTTATTTAAAATTTAGATCTTTAGTTAAACTTCTGATTTTTACATATAAATGATCCGAAATTTAAATTTTTCTCTAACCACCCCCTGTGAGTCATACTCATTTAAATTTGATGTCCCTGACAATGGTACAAAATTAAAATTTGGAGGTTGATGTATTTGATTGGTTGTTAATCTGGGGTGACCTGCATTGTTATTTCTATTGATTTGTCTAGCACTCGAATTTATTTGCCTCGAAGGTCCTTGGTTCTTATCCTGTTGATACTCTATACCAGGATGTGGATATATTCTATTTTGCTCTGTCGTTGGATAATTATTGTGATATCTCTGCCTATCTTGTCCATTATTATTTTCTCTGATTTGAGGGTTAGACAATTGCCTAAGCCTATCAATATTATACCTGTTTGATTGCTCATAGAGTTCTTTGTTTCTTTGATGTCTATCGTCAAATGCCATTAATACTCTCTCTCTACTTCTTTAATGCTTTGTTTATTTATGCTAATTAGGACATCTTGTACTGCAGTTGGAAAATGATTCATTAGAAGACCTACCAATCTATCCTCTTCTACCGGGTATCGTAAATATTTCGCCTGTGTTACAAATTTATCGAAATATTCGCTCATAGTATCATCCTTGTCGTTATATTTTCAATTGAAAATTAATTGTAGAAAATAATCTTGCATGTTTTGAGACCAATATTTTTCCAAAAATATTTACCTTGCCTGTTCATAGGTTTCCCATTCACTCTCTATATTATCTGCCCAAGATTTTGCCTCATTTTTCAGACCTGATAAAAATATCTCTATTTTGACTATCATTTATTTTTTCTCCTTTAAATACTCTTTCAACTTTGTTTATGTACTGTACTGCTGAAATATTTCCTCTCTTTCCTTTAAATTTTGGAATAATAGCTAATGACGTTTCTCTTAGACCTTTAGCAAATAGGTTGGTAGTATCGTGTAAATTACCAACTTCTCCAAGATTAATTTGGGTTTCAACCACAAAATCAGTAATTTTTTTATCTAAAGTCTCTACCGCCTTATTAACAATCCCATATATTTGTTCTTTAATTAAAATTTTATTCGTGTCTTGCTGAGAACCAAGTACTGATTTTACCTAATTTATTTCTTTTTCAAGGTTGTGTTGGACTACCTTGACATTAGTTTTTGTGTGTTCTACCTGAAGGTCTAGACTCCCAACTTTAATTTATACTTCCTTTAACCCTTTGATTGATTCTTGTTCTACTGTTTCTATTATATTTTTACTAGCCGAGATCTGTTACATTAATTTGAATTGTCCCTTCCTTAAATTTTCCTGCTTTTCAACTAAAGCCTTCTTCTAATTTTCCCCTTCTATTACTTTTTTATCTACCTCATTTAACTGTACTGTTAAGTTTTGATGAACCGTCTCTGATTGGTCAATTTTTTGCTCTAAATACCCAAATCTCTGCTCCTAAAAACCTCCTTAATTAACTCTATTTTAGCACTTATTTCTTTATTGATTTGTTCAAGCTTTGTCTTATTTCCATCTATTTTTTGATTAATTGCTTGGGTATTTGCATAAAATATTTAATTTATTTCTTGTCTACTTGTCTTTATTTTCAGATTAGTTTCTTCTATTTTCTGATTAATTTTTTCACTATTCACTACCATTTGCTGTAACATTTTATGATTACTTTCTTGTAACATTTTCTGATAACTTTCCTGTAACATTTTCATAAGTTGATTTAAATCTACTATGGGTTGTTGCACCATTGTTAGTTCCCTATTCTTTTCTCGCCTTTCCTCATCTACTATAACATCTCTTTGTATATCTTTTTATGCTCTATCTTTACTATCTCCCTCTGCAAATGACTCTTCATTGTCCTGCTCATTTTCTTTGTCCTGCTCACTTTCTCTATTTTCCTCATCTGATTGTTCTAGAACTAACTGATGTCTAGGTTTATTTTCATATTCTACCTCATCAGAGCAACTAGTAGCGTCATTATTATCATTTGGATCAGCAATTAACCCTTCCAAAATTTACAAAAGATAATGACTATAAAATATTAAAAAAAGTTATTTAAATCTAATTAATTAAATTAAAAAATAATATAAATTTATCTAAGGCTTATCTGACTAATTTGATGTCTTCGATCAGCTTGTTCCGCCTCAGTACGGTATTGGTCGTTTGTGTGCCTTGTAGTGTGCCGTGCGTGGAACATATGTTTCACCTCGGTAATCGGATGGATGTACGTGTTGGTGTGTCTTGTAGTGTACTGTGCGTGGAACGTCACCTCGGTTCTCGGATTGATGTATGTCGTTGGTGTGTCTTGTAGTGTGCCGTGCGTGGAACGTCTGTTTCACCCAGGTTCTCGGATTTATGTTCATCGTTGGTGTGCCTTGTAGTGTGCCGTGCGAGGAACGTCTTTTTCACCACGGTTCTTGGATTGATGTACGTCATTGGGGTGCCTTGTAGTGTGCCGTGTGTCCTTCAGTCGGAGGAGTTTCTTTCTTGTCTCGGGGATTCGAGGATTCGCGTCGCGATTGGGCGCCAATTGTAAACTATGGATTGAAACGCACCGCTTTTGGGCGTCAATTGTATCACTATGGAATCAATCGCCCCACCTTGGGCATCGACTGAATCACTACGGATTAATTCACTGATATAATAATGCTGTGATTATGTTTAGGTTGTCTATAGCTCCATGATCGAGCGCCTATTATCACTGTACGGAAAATATACCGTTTAACCAGCTGTCTATTGCTCCGTGTTCGAGCACTAATTAGAATGGTATAATTAATAACTGTAAGAAAGAGAACTATTGATGGCTGTTTATTCACACACGGTTTATTTGAATTACACCTGTTAATTACTTATACATATTCCAATTAAATGTTTTATATCACTGCACACGTGTGATATTAATGTAAGTTATTTTATACTGTGTTAGACTGTGACTGCCAGTGTGTGGCTCTGACTTATGCGTGGGTGGTTCGGATCACGGTGTAGATGTTTGGATCTTGGAGATGCCTTAAACACACGCACAATGGTTTATATAGAACATACCCCTTGCATTTCTCTCCTCTCATCAACAGTGTAAAATCTAACTAATAGAAAGAGTCCTGGCGACAGGTGTTGTGAAGGCTAGCTTCTTATTGGTATAGGGAATTGGCATCTTCACCAAATACTGCGGAGTTGTTCCTTTTAACAGGAAATAGCGCAGTTGTTCTTTTAACAGGAAATATGGTATAAAAATGAATTTTAAAGGTGAACTCCTTTACCCATTATTTCTGAGAAGCGCGTGTTTCTTCATGGATGAATCTTAAAAAGGATAATCTACCTATATTACTTTAAATAAAAAAATACCTTCATCCATTACTTTTTACATAATTTAGAATTAATTAAACCAATATCACTACAATAGTATCATATATTTTTAAATGAATGACTGTCAAAATACCTTTTTATTTTTGAAATTCAATAAACAGATTTTATGTAATAAACATGAGAAAAATTGTCTTCCTTTTTTGGTTTTCTAATTGTACTCCAAATTTAATGCCATTTATTTTAAATTTGAATAAGTAAACATTAAAATTAGTTTTTAAGTGGATATAATTTGTTCAAATCAGAAATAAATCTTGAGTTATGATTCAAGACCTTAAAAAACAAATGCCTTTGAATGATTATTAAAATAAATACTTTAACCAGTAGTTATCATGATTCTAAATAATGACTGTCCCTCAATTAACCTTCTATAACACATATTTTTAATCAGGAAAATCTCACAAAGTATAATCAGATCACGAAGTCAACCTTTAATAGTATATTTTCTTATCAGTGAAAACTCACTAAAATCAAGTGAAAGTAATTAATTAATTAGATTTAATCAACACAATAGATTATGAATAAAATTGTTGACACTTAATGTTTTAAAGTTTGTTCCTAATATTGCGAATTTTTAAAAAAGTTGGATTCATGATTTTTGAATAAAAAAGTAAAGGTATCATTCACTCATAAACTAAAAATTGCATTTCTCACAAATTAAGAATTTTAGCTTAATGAGTTTCTCCAGCAAGCCCACGATATGGTGATTCGTTGGGATTTCTATTTCCTGAACATCTAAATGGCGAGGGATAGAATATGTATCTACATAGAAATCCCAGATCTAGTAATGACTTCCAGAATTTTGCAGCTTTACACTTTTCCTAAAGTAAAACTATTAAAAATGTATTTTATTGTAATGGCTATTAGATATATCTATATAATTATGATATGTTCCTGTGATCTAGTGCGATAAGAAATAAACGCGTTATTCAACAGCAACTAGAGCGTGCCTCTCCAAAATGTGTTCAACAGTAACGCTTTCTAATAAAAGCTATAATAAAATGTGTATTTTTTTACACAATGGGGGAAGACCAAGTTCAAAGCTACAATAAATTGAAATTAGTCCGAGATTTGTATAATGTAAAAAAAAAATCTTCTTGTGGTAGTTCAGGGGGTGGAGGGAATCGACCCCCTATAAAAATCTCTCTCCAACAAAATATCCTCCCACATTAAACAATTTAATCATACATAGGTGCTTGGCTACACCGTTTTTGAAAGTAGCTCCTGAATATATTATGATCTTTTATCAAATTATGAATATATGAATAGAGGCTATACCTTTATTTTTACGCATTTATATAAGTTATAGAATCGTTGGTTCCCGAACTTGTTGAATGGCAACCACCCAAACCATTTCCGTATTTTGGAGTGCCACCAAAATCGTGCTGAGTATTTAATTTGTAGGTACATTTTAATGGCGCCCAGGAATATAATGACACAATACTATATATGAATTAACACTTTTTATTTATCATTATTTAAAATTTCTACTCAATCAATACGGATAATAGGGCACAGGTATCAAAAAAATATAAAAAAACACACTTATATTTACCCATTCCATTCGGACCCCCTTCCATCCACCTATTTTAAAAATTTCAGATTTCAGCCTGCCGTATATTTGATTGGGCATCGCACAAAAACAAACACACACAGGCAAACACTTCCTTTTATTATTTTATATATAGGAACAAAGCTTATTAAATGTAGCCTTTATTCAAACACTTTGTGAGCCTAAAACTTCAGGTAGAGGTGGCCGACCAGTCTCTGCTTTGTTTATATTTCAGAATACAGAAAACCAATCGACCAAAAGAATGACACACGCCAGGATATGGAAAGTAACAGAGTGGTGGGGATATTACCTCTCCTCAAGCAGGTACTCGGTACGAGAAGGATGATAAGACCCAAAAGGGAATTTGGTCTTCTATTCTGTCGCACCTTAAAGTAATACACTATTCTACAATCCCCAGAACTTCCTGTTTCCCCAAGCATTTGGTATACATATAATTGTTCCAAGGAACAGTAGGCCTCTACACCTCTTTAAGATAAGCAGTGTTGGGTTCTAGTGTTGTTTGAGGTATACTTATATGAGACTCCCTTGCTCGCTTTCTTCAGTCAACTATAATACCAGAGAATGGCTCTTTTGGTGACATCTTTATTTAAAAGCGCGTTTCAAGAGATGTGTTTAATTTTTATAGTTAATTTGACTAAAAAAATAATAATTTAGGATTACTTTCAGATACAGAAAACACACCTTATGATAAAACAAAACTTAACCAGTCGTAAAATCCCGGAAGTCAACGTTCTTGATGGTCCAGGTGGTAAGGTTTTTTATGGAAAAGACCACAGTAATTTCAGATGTTTTGTGATTTTTGTGCAAATTTTTTTTCTCATACCTTTTATTCACAGATGTCAACCATTCTTTAATTAATAACCATTTTAAGTAATATACTATTCAAGAACTATCTAAAATATCACTCTTTCAGTGAAACTACCCCTGAATTTGAGGGTAAAGAACAGCAATATGACACCAAACAGGTGACCTGGTGGTCTAGGGGTAAGGTGTCAGACTTCTATGCTGGCACCCGAACGGGTAGTAAGACGCGGTGCTAATAATAATAATAATAATAATTCTATGCTGGCGGCCGGGGTTCAATCCTCGGTCCCGGCAAAGATTTATCTGAATACCTAACCTTTCCTTCACCTCTGACAAGACATCTTGTGAATGTGAGGAATGCCTAGGCCTCCACCGTGGTTCGGATTCCACGTTAAACTGTAGGTCCTTCATTTCATCTCACAATCACCCTACCATTTTTCACATTAGCGAAAGTGCTTATAACCCGAACGGGTAGTAAGACGCGGTGCTAATAATACTAATAATAATGACACCAAACAGGGTAGCCTACCAATTTATTATAATGAAAAAAATAAAGCAAACGCAGTTTTGTTACTACACATATTTGGATATGCTGACATTTGGTTTGGGAAAAACTTTAATTGTAAGGTAAACAATTTTTTTTGTCGGACAAATTGAATTTTTTTAGCACTGTGTCCCACTACCCGTTTGGGCTGTGTGTTGTATTGGATGTTAGAACCTACAAACCACCGCATTCAAATTTAGTTAAATAAAAAACAAATATACCCAATAACACAATTATAGGTATATTAAAAAAAAGTATTTTTGACAGAAGGGCATTGAACAAACAAAAGTATTTTCACATTAAGGGTAAGTATTTTTAATTTTTAATAATTTTAAATTTTAATCATATGATGTACGAACTGATATTATCGTTGTCAGTTATATTTAAAAAAAACACTGAACCAAATCATAATTTCGATGGTATTTATTTATTTGACTCTCCCTCCATCCACGTTTGTTGGACTTTTATTTTATATTTGTTGACATAGATTGCAAACTTATACAATGATTTACTATAAACCATAATATATTACGTGATTCACATAAAAATATATGTTATTTTGGTAATAATTGATGGAAGTTACAAAAGGCCACGGTGTGAAGGATAATAGACAAGAAATATTATACAAACACACTATCAAGTATTATCTTAAAACAAATTACTACCAAGATAAAAGATGTATAGATTATTCACTTGAATATTAAAATAGATTTTTCTTTTAATTAAGGCCTATTAAATATGACTTTCTCATTTTCTCACTGTTCTAAGTTCAAACGGGGTTTAGATACTCGTATTTATATTTATTTATAATCACATAAAAATTATGGCCTTATATCATAGGATTATTAATTGATACTTATGTCGGACTAATTGGGTGCTAGAAACCTACAAGTATAACATATAAATCTGGGTGAATCAAAAACAAGTTGAAGAAGTTTGAATTTAGAGAAAGTGTACCCACATTTGTGTGTGTAGAGAGAGAGAGAGAGAGAGAGAGTGAAAAAATCTTTAGGTAAAAAAGCCTAAGTACACTTGAGTGGGATTTGAAATCCCACTCTCCCAAACATATTAAACATATTCAATCTAATCTAGTGCAAGTGTTACGCCTTGGACCATTTTACCACATAAGCGAGTTTATTTTATATGTGGACAAAGCTAGAGCTATAATTGGAGGTAATGCGTAGTTAATATTTTAGGTGAATATAAAATAATATTAACTCGAGTTGTATAAGACAGACACGCCCATATTATAGGTATTAGTTATCCTTTTCAGAAAATGAGTCAAATAATAGTTTTGACTATGTTACTTGTGTTTCCAACAGTCACCATGATAGTTGGTGACTCACACGATAATAGTTTTACTGACTTACGCATAGAAACATCACACGTGTGTGCAATGAACTAGAACGTGGTATCCGATCTAAATTGGTCACGCCCGGTCAAGCTTTCCGTCCAGCCCAAGAGCAAAAACAATGTAAAGAGCATAGACGGTAGCCCCAGATGGAAAAAGACATTTGATTGGCTGAGTTTGTGACGTCATTCATCACACAAGCCAGCGGTTTACATACACAAAGCTATCTGGAAGACAGAATAAGTTGTTAAAAATCATATTTTGGAAATGTAATTAATAAATAAATCTTTAAAATCCAAAACAATATCTAATCATTATAATAACTCTATTTATTTAAATTTTTTTGCGTGTTTGGCTGTCTTAGTATCAGTGGCGGCTCGTAGCTAAAATTAGTGGGGGTGCTGATCCAGAATTTTTTTAGCCTTTGTTTTAAAATTGTGTAAAAGGAAAATATAAAAAGATCATTCATTCAGGAACTTGATAAAATTAAAAAAAACCTTTTTTACTTACTTTAACTTAAATTGTCACAGTCCAAGCTTGATATATTCATTTAAAAATGAAATATATTCTTCTTGTTTTAATTTGCGCAAAAAGTTCAATAATTTTCTCCTTGATCTCTGGATGACAATTGAGGAAATTTGTCTCCATTGAAAGTACTGCAAGCGCATTTAGTCATTCCGAATTCATAGTGCTTCTTAAAAAAGTTTTTATTAATTTCAATGTTGAAAAGCAGCACTCTGCCTTTGATGTAGTCAGGATTTTTATCAGTTTCGTAATTTCACTAAAATATCATTTAGATTATTTTCCAAGATAAATTTCAGCAACTCAATTAATTTGCAATATTCATGAATATCAGTCCTACAATAGAATAAGTTTAGTTCAATTTCAAGCTTTTCTTTGTCAATCATAGGATAAGCTTCAGTGGTCAGTACTATCTATTTTGTGGGATGATCATTCTTAAATATAGTGAAGCAATTCTTGTTGAACAATTCAGCAGCTACTAAGTGTTTAGTGGAAGAATATTTTTTCATTATATCAACACACACATATATATATATATATAGTCACACACTTCCTTAGTTACAGTCACATAACTTATTTCTTGGGGATTCGAGGCCATAGTTAAAGTTTTCTGTTAAATAAAAGAACCGAAGCAAAAATTAAATCAAATAAAATAGCTGTAAGCAGAAGAATAATCTAATTTTACACTCTTCTACACTTTATCACATTCAAGAAAATGGTACACGGTTTTTAAGCACACGCTGAGTAAAAAAGCAACCCTTTCTTCCACCAGCACGCCAGGGCCGGCACTGCGAGAGCAACAGTGCTCTCTCTACCTGGCAGTCCCCCCTTCCTCCCCCCCTTACTCCTATGTGCACAACAGTCAAACACAACGTCGCTGGCACTGTGAAGCACACAGTTCCATAATTTATTTTCTAATCTTTTCCATAAACTGTGGGATGGCTACTGAAGTACTGACAATAAGCTTAAGGAATATATATTGTACTACACAAATAAAGAAACAATTAAAGAAAAAAGGACTCATTGTATTAAATGTTATCGATAATATCAAGTGGAAATAGGGGATGCTGCAGTTCCGCATTGCCTATACACGAGCCGCCACTGCTTAGTATTAAAATATAACTGCTGTGTACTGGTTGACGTAAGCAATGACATAATCAAATTCCTACAAATGGCGTCACTGGACACAATACTAATCGTGCCACCCCACGCCGGTACGAATCCCCATAATTTGATCAGTATATTCTTCTCGAATATGGCTAGGGAATAGGAACAAGTTATTTCCGTATCAAATTGTCATCAAAAGTTGTCAACAGTTGTGCCAAGGTACGGATTAAATAGGTGTGTAGTCTGCCCTACGCAGGCTTTACAAAAAAACACAGCTATAACACATTTGTTTTTGTTGATCAAAATAAACATTTTTTTCCTCCCCGCGTATGGTAAAAATAACATTTCCGATTTTTAGCCCTCTGCGTTACGTTTGTTTGCGCTGGGATTGTACTGCACACATACGTACAGACCAAGTCCGGAAGAATTTATGGATTATCGTTGTAACATGTCAGTTTGATTTTCCGACGGACTGTGAGTGTTGTAGTTTGTGTTATTTGGGGGGAGGGTGCGGGGGGAGTGGATTGGGGTGGGTGGATGTTAGTTAGGAAGGGGTAGAAGCGGGTGGAAAAAAGAGGGGCTGCAAAAATCGGTAAAGGGGGACTGTGAAGTGAGGGGAGGTGGGGGTTACGGTTTATTAGTATGCGAAATTTCAGGCGTGGTTTTACGATGAGGCAATCCATCGTTGTATGTGTGTGCCGCGTTTTGGTTTAGTATGCGGCTTGACTGATGTGGCCTTCTAATGGGAAAACAAACACCCCTCTTACCCTCCCAATGTCACCCCCTTGAAATGATTTCCATTGTGTGTTGCTATTTTTGAGTTTAGATTAAACTAAACTATGATGTTGTTTTAGTGCACTACGCATGAACCACTAAACTTATTTATCTTCCACTTTTTTTTTACATTGTTACGATTACTATTATTTTAAAAGGCGATTTATTATCAGTCACGTTTTGACAATTAGTAGCATTTCCATCTTCTATGCTAATAATAGTCTCGGTTTTAAACCTTGGATGAAATATTTATTATTAATTTTTGCTTTCAAATAATTGAGTTAACGACTAGAGGATTTATTTTATTGTCACAAAATTAAGTTGAGTTGTGGATTTGCACAAGAATTATTACAAATGTCTGAACTTTTTAAGACTTTAATTTTGTTCTAGCTGTAGGTGAGATTGCTTATAGAACAAGCTAACTCTGGTTTCCATGCTTTCAAAATATTAATTATGTAATTATGATCTTATCTTAAGACAAAGCTGTAACTATTTTTTGCTTATTTAATATAATGCTTTGTATATTATTAGTTGTTTTATATTAAGCTAACTTGCAAACTATATATTGGCATAGCCCTATGTGTAAAATGTGCACCTTAAATACACTTATTGATGGAACACATTCTAATGCGGGTTGTTTAATATTATTAATATCAAACAAATTTAAAAACATTAAAATGAAATGCAGATGCTTTAATGTTTGAGCAAACTACCACTAAACATATTAGACAAGTAATATTTTTTTTTATAAAAGAAAGTATTAAAAAAAATTAGACTAGGTTATATCATAGAAATACAAACAAAATTACTATAAAATTCACTAATGCAAAATTTATTTAATACAAAATCAGTTAGTTTTTCAATGAATTAAATATTTTATAGTTTACCATTGTAAAGAAGTGAACACTTTTTTTTAGCACCGCATCTTACTACCCGTTTGAGTTATACGCTTTTGTGATAACTACGATAAAGGTATTAGAACTTAGTAAGGTTGTATTTTTTTTATTTAGCACCACGTCTTACTACCCGTTCGGGTTATACGCTTTAAGTACTAATTACTCTAATGGATTAGGAATTGGGAAGGTTGAACTAGAGGAAGTGAACCCACATTTGCGTGGAGGGAGAGTGGAAAACCATTTAGGAAAAAAAAACCAGTTCACCCGACCGAGATTTGAACCTTGATCTCCCCGTCCTCAGCAGTCGAGCTCAACACGACAAGCGCTTAAGCCAACTACGCCACCGAGGTGGGTTAGTAAGGTTATAATTATTGGAAGTGGACCCGAGGGAGAGTGGAAAAACAGTTTAGAAAAACCATCCTCAGTACAGCCGACCGAGATTCGATCCTCGATCTCCTCATCAGAAGTCTAGTCTTACACATAAGTAGCGCAATAGACCGTGCGTGTACTGAAGCGGATTATAAAAGTATTGAAATACAGGGTGGCCCACGGAAAAGTAGCCCGCCTCCTATATCCAGCAGGTGCCTCACTCTGAATTGGAGGAGGTCGATCCTCCTCCACCCATATTGTGACATGAATAATGAGCAAGTGAACTGCTTGTCTAAAGTCTTATTGACTCATTCTTCATGTCACAATATGGGTGGAAGGGTATTGACCTCCTCCAATTCAAAGTGAGGCGCCTGCTGGATATAGGAGGCGGGCTACTTTTCTGCGGGCCACCCTGTATTTCTGTAAATTATCTGTAGTAATCAAAATGAGTTTATCGAGTAGTTGTTTTAATACAGTGTAGGTTGTATTTTGACATTATTAAAACAATTTTCTCCACTTGGTCATACTCAAGGTTAAAGGAAATACGTATATATAAACCGCGGTGTAAATTTTTTTAGAGGAAATTAAACAGCATCAGCTGAGAAATAGAGAGAAAGAGAGAGAGAGAGCGCGCGAGAGCGAGAGAGAAAGAGAAACCATTCAGGAAAAAACCGCAACCTTACGTAGCCACCTGGGATTGAAACCCCAATCTTCTCATAGCTTCCCCATCACCGGTACAACCAGAGTAAACATTTTTAAAGAACATTTTATTTTAGTAAAGAAATCTGTAATTGTTGACGGTAATAAATATTCTCGTTCATTAATTAAAGCAATCGTTCAACTACTCACACAGAAGATTTCTAACACACCAAGGGTACAGGTTAAAAGAAGGAAAGTTCAATTTCAACACAAATTGAGTTAGTGCTGCCATCTGTTAGACAATCACGAGACCTTCCTAAATCACTTTAGGTTATGGTTAAAAAGGTCTATGGCATATTTAAATTAATTAAAAAAAATTGCTAGGGTCATTATAGAGTTTGAGATATAAAAGTTGTTACCTGGGGAAATGTGTGTAGTGTGACTTTCCTCGTTTTCCCTTATAGCCTTTCTATTTAAATAAATTATTCTTAGATACACTTTAGTTTTATAATGTATTATTTAACTGAACCTTCAAAATCAATTACTTCTTTGTTTCAAATATGTTATTATTTATTTAACCAATACATTAAGCTACTGTATTAAGATATAATGGCCTATTGTATAATTGTATAATTATTTAATATACATTTTATAATCTCATACAAAGAGACACATATTTTAATTTTATCTTTGTTAATAATTCAACAACTTGAATAATGATTTTATTTTCTTAGAACAATTCTTAAATCTTCAAAAACTTCATTACAATATAGTTTAATTATTACATTGTAAGTCATAATCGACATATGGTACTCTACCACATTTGTTGACTACATACTGCAGGGCCAAAATTATTGTGATGCAATAGGATGGTTAGGTTAGTTCATGTGTCCACCTATGTGGCTCATAAGTTTCTTAGTTTTTTTTAGCACCAAATCTCAATACCCTTTCGGGTTATACGCGAAGTTTCTTGGTTTACAGTAAAAATGTTATGGAATTCCGAGGTTCAAAGTTCATGAACTTTCTTCACATGTTAAGTAGAATTTATTGCCTCTTTGAACGTTTAGCCATTCGTGATAATACGTCATCCATTTTTATTGCGGTAAAATATAGGAACCAGTCATAAATCTAAGAAACAACATATTTTTAGATCATGTCAGCAGTTGTAACGACAAATCATTTCAAACAAATATTTTAGTGATATCTTTGTGAGAAATACCGTGGTCATTTGAGAAATCATTACAACAAAGTAGAGGAATACATTTATAATATATTATTTATATTCACGTATAAAATATTGGATACTTCATAAATTTCTAAATTGTTGTGTGACTATTTTACTTAAGTTTATGTATTCTATTTTTTGTGTGTAGCAACAAAATTTAAAAAAAATTACAAATAAATGGTACAGGGGAAAGTCCAATTTTAGCTAAATTTGAGTAGTTCTTTTATCTGTTAAGAGTTAGACAACTAAGAGAACTTACAAACTTACTTTAGATATTTCTTTAAAGAGGTCTCTATTATTTTTAAATTAATTAAAAATAAATGGTACGATACAATCGAACAAACTTGATTATATTGTGTATTATAGCTTGGAAGAAAAAATTAAATAATATGTATTAAGTAAAATACCCATAAATAAGTTCTACTCATAAAGACTGAGTTAAAGTGTCAAATCCTAAGATAAGCATTCTTGATACGAAAATAATTTGGTCTACTAAAGATTTTTTTTCTTTTTAGAAAATTAAACATTTAATACAAATATATTGATTTTGTTATACTAGATTTAAATTGATAAACCTTAATGATTTTATTTAAATTTGTTTTAATTTTCAAAATACAAGTTTAGATTATCTATTAGGAAGGCATTCCAGAGAGAGAGAGAGAGAGAGTTGGTGATTAGGTTTTTTATGATACTAAAATAATAATAATCCATCTTAAAATGGATTTGTGCTTGCTAATTTGAGTATTTTACCTTATTGCCCATGTCATTTGTGTGATCTGTAATAGCTATTGGTTTATTAATGGAGTATTGATTCTCACTTCAAGAGAGAGCTGCGAGAGTCCTTGGTAAGATAAATGTTTAACCTTCGTATTCATTAAGAACTGAAGTTGAAGGCCAGAGGTCTTGGGAATTGGAACTTATTGTCAGATCACTGAGTGCTTGCAGGATGAACTTTTCTTTTTCCATCAATATTTTATGTGACAGTGGCACTCACAACACATTTGCATCTACATTAAATTTATTTATTCTATTCAACAAACAATGACGTACTATATATATAATTATTAAAATTTAGAGTTCAGTGAAAGTTTGGATAGACGGAGATCATAATATAAAAATAAAATTTTAATAATTTTTTAACGCGGATTTAAATTAAAGTCCCACAATAGTTACACTAACAAGTCTAAAATAAGTAAATTACAATCAAATTAATGTGCTACATAATTAATTAGCTTTAAATGAGAAATACGTTTTGGTGTCCGAATGTTTTAAGGCATCACTCTCATGTTAGACTGGCCAGCTGTTAAGAGGGATATAAAGATTTTCCCAAAATGTTTTCCCACTCTCTTTCCACGCAGATGCAGGTAAATTACCTCTAAAATGCTTTCTTCTTCATCCCTGCCTGATAAGAATAATATGCATACACCTCGAACAAGTAGTAAGTCGTGGTGATATATACATATATAATATTTTACGTATACCTCAGGTTTAATACCGTTGCTTTAAGGTAAGGTTATAATCATGGGGAGACATGTTGTGTTAGCACATGATTTAATTTGTTCTAGTACTTCCCTTCTGGAAGCATCACGACATTAATTTGTGCTTCAGGAAGTGGCGGATTAATTTTTTTTGCACCCCTAGGCACAGTTATAATATGCCCCCCCCTCCCTTTTCCACTCCAATTTTATTTTTTTGCCAAGGGATTTAGAAAGTTTTGGAGTAAAGAGGTGTTGTGGGGGGGGGAGGGGAGCCGGAAGTTAGTATTCGAGAAAAGATTTCTACTAAAGATAATCAAACATGTACAGTACATGTCCTACAGTAGCTTGAGCTAACATTATGAAGAAGGGGAGAGTGACGTCAGTTACAAAGCGATTGCAAAGTACAGTTATTTACAAATAAATATTGTCGTTCTGACATTGACTTGAACTATTTCGATTATGTTAATCAATGATTTGTTAAACGTAATTATTAAAAACAGAATAGTATAATCAAAATGAAAATGTTATACAAAATGTGCCGCCCCCTAAAGCCACCGCCCCTAGGCCCGTGCCTAATGGGCCTATAGTGTAAATCCACTTCTCGCTTCAGGCATCAATAGCGGGTAACTTCGAGGGTCGATCATAAGAGTTCTTCAGTAGATCCACCCTAATAAAGATACAGCTGTTAGCTGGAATCACAATCCCACTAGCTACCCTCCGAGCATTCGGTGCCTGAATGGAAGGAGGAAATAAGCACATACATAGAGTGTTACCTAAATATAAATCCACACTCATGAAACTAGCATCCATACAATGTTATTCCTATTATTGTTTTAGAAACAGATTTTATACAAAAAATCAATACATAGAAACAATTGAACTAAATAAGAAATTAATATCAAAATAATCAAAACCAAGCAAAAACATATGGCACAAGAAAACAAAATCTATTAGACACTAATGTGCACTGTGCATTAATTAGCTGGTTCATACAACTACCAAACGAATTATTTTAAGCTAAAAATACAGCTAAATAAAGGTTTCATTTGAAGGGTCATATATGACAGGTAAAAGGGAGGTACAATTTAACGGGTTCATACGTCATGTCATGTGATATGTAGTTGTCAGGTTTGATAAATAATAACAATACCGTGCGTATAACCCGAACGGGTAGTAAGACGCGGTGCTAATAATATTAATAATAATTATAATAACAATACCTATAAAATAACATTAAAAATGTATTACACATTTTGGCAGATAAATATGTATGTATTTTTAAAAAGGCCCTTCCCATAAAAATAATTAGTTTATCATTAGTTTATTAAATTTATTTTAAAATCTACAAAGTGTTTTAACTGATCATTTCCACCGATTAAATTAACCATAAATTTTATTGAATTATTTTAACTTCCTATACCACCAAAAAAATGAGCTTGCTACTTTATCAGACCTATGTTTATAGCTATAGCTACAAAAAGTATGTATTCATTGTTTATAATCAACTGGACCTTTTATAAATATCCCCTTGTTTGTCCCTAGAGGAAAATGTCCAGCTCCATGCACCCCTGGGTAATCGATGCTCACCCCACTGATCTACAACCCCTCACCCTGTGTTATTGCGTATTATTATTACAGGTAAAGTGTTTGTGTGTAATTAGTGCATTGCGTAACCACGGGTTCATGTTTGTCAGGGACAAACTGCGCAAAATGTTAGAGAGTTGATTACCGTGTACAGTTCCAAGTCCGGGTATGGATTGATTGATTGCTTTTATTTATACAGTTGCATGGTAAATATTGAGTCGCAACGTCAAATACTACACAAATGAAGACGATTTTTTTTTTCCGTTTGAAGTCTATATGTGGAGCAGATTTATAAAATTGTAAACCTGTCTTTCATAGAACAATTATATTTGTAAGATGGTAAACGCAAACTTATAATAATATACAAATGAATAGTTAATTAATATAAAATATTAATTTGTACGGAAGCCATATTTCCTGCTCTTGAATTCTGCTTTCCATACAACTTAACCAATGAGGATTGTCAGCAATACATCTACGTCCAAAGGTGAGAAAGGTCCAGAGGTGAAGTCAATAATCACTCTTTGTTAGGATTATCTAGGAATTAAAGTAACGTTATTTTATGTTGGCATTTTTGGGGACGATTTTTCTAAAATTGCTGATGGGAGTTGGAGAAGATAGCTATAATTAAAATAGTACATAATACACCCTATAGTCATGCTTTTCATTGTTTTGTGTCATTAGACCGGGTCAAAAAATTAAGTCTGTGAAATGTAGCGATGCATCTAGTATTAAACATTATATGTGTATTAAGAATAATTTTAATGGCATGGTTAGCCAAAATTTAATAAAATTTTAGAATAAGTTATAGATACGTGTCGTTGTCTTTTATGGCGTTAATTGTTCTCAGATTGTAAATTTGATCTTTTAAGCAATTTACTTTATCAAAACATTTTCATTCAATTGATATCAATTTAAAATTGAATTAATTTATTTAACTAATGGTTGAAGAAATATATCCACACGATGTATCATTTAGGAGACTACCCCGTAGTTTCAGGGAAGATTTGTTAGATTCCATAGTAAGATTGCTTAGGAACCAATTTACCTAATTAATCACTAGAATATATATATGAAAGATCTAAGTTGCTGAAAAGAAACAGTTTATAAGACCTCATACCATCAAAATATAATTAACTTTGCAGAATCATATGCTCGATTTTAAAGGAACTGGCTCAGATTTGTGAAACAGGTAGAGTAGTTGGTTGAATAGAATTTATTCCCTTTCGGTTATTTCAAGAGTTAACAACAAATTGTTTTGTTTTAACAAAACGAACCACAAAAAGTGAGAAGCTGTTTCCTTAAAAATTTATAGCAATTTTTTCGTAATAGTTCACCTCATAAATATACAAGTTTTTTGTCCTTTAAAAAGTCAAGTCAGTTTATTTTTATAACATGTCAAATTGACAAGAAAAATTACCGAGGTATATAAATGTGAGTCGTTTTATCTTTTCAAGTACCAAACTTTATCTCTGTTTTTCCAAAGATGAGTTTTTTTTGGCTGTTTATCCTCTGGAAAATCGTCTTTACCAAACTATTTTCCTCAGAGTTATATGGCAAGATGTAGACTTTTCAGAATTGCTGTCTGGGAATCAATGTGTATCACCCTGGTACATCATTAGTATAGCTCTGCCCTGAGACTTGGAGATACTGTTGATCAAGGAATACCCCCGAAAGTTTGCGCAATATTTCTACTGCAAGGTATTTGGTTCCACCAGTCCTATTATCCGGGGTACTGGGAGGAGTCTTTGTGATAAATTTGGCTGAATCCAACTAGAGATGAACACTTTAAGGAAAATAGGGAGTTGGAGAATTTTCTGTAGTTGCAGCTTGAGATGGAGGAGTTAAATTGTAGAGGTAGTACCTAGAGTCTATTATACTTCAAAATATGGTGTGTTAAGAGACGAGTGAGTTGGAAGAGGGGAGGGGCAAAGAGGGGGAGAGGTAGATAAGAAATACGGAGGGGAGGGGGATGAAGATACATTTTGAGTCCTCCTTAAAATTATTATAAATAGCTTATTGATATAAAATTGAAGTATGATTTATGAACAAAACAGGTATACAAAGGCTCGCATTCATTTGTTTATTTACTACTTTTATTTTAGTACCGAGTCTTACTACCCGTTCGGCATACACACCTATGTACAAATTACGCTAATGTGTTAGAGATGAATAAGGTTGAATTCAGAGGAATTTAACCCGATTTTTCGTGGAGTGAGGGGGGAAAATCCAATTAGGAAAACCTCCCTCAGTTTACCCAACCGGAATTGAACACCGATCTCTCTGTCATTGGCAGTCTCATCTATTGTAAGAGTTGCGCGTTAGACCGTGTGGCCACCAAAGCTCATTTGCTGATATTTCTGGTATTAACGCCCTTTGGAGAAATTAAACTTTAGTATGGACGTTGAATTTAGGATGGTTATATCTCGAGCACATTAGTTCCATTTAATAAGTTGAAAGTATTTTACAGAAATAATAGTTGAACATTTTCTGGAAAAAATGTAGGATAAATTATCCGTCTCGCATCTTTAAATCCAACAGAAGCTCAAAAACTTTGGTCAGATAAGTGAATGTTTTTTATACCACGTCTTACTAACTATTCAGATTATACGCATACGCATACACGCATAAATACCCAAATGGAGTAGGAACGTGGAAAGAAGTATAAGTGAGATGGTGATCTTAGGGGTATGTGGGAGGCTCTCACTTAGTCCTCATAAAATAATGTTTTTGCACATATCTATAAAAATTCTTGTATGTTTTACACTATTGTGACGTTCCTATTTATAATCCGCTATCCTTAATTTGCCAAGATGTCTTAGGAATCAAAGTATCATATGTTGCTTTCACGAGGAAGGTCGGAGCTTTAGATGATAGATTTATTGTCACAATTAGGCTAATAATTACACAGGAGGACATGCTATATATTTTACCAAGGATGTTCGTCGGAAGATTGAGAGCACTAAGATATAGATAGATAGGGTTGATTCCTTATCCCCTCACAAATATGTTTTTGTATAAAGTCTGCTAAACTGTCCCCGTTCGTGTTTTAGCTAACCACACCAATCAGAAGACTCCGAGGGAGACAGTGAATTCTTAGTTCTAGCCATCTTGGTTTTCACATCCTCCTCCTGTTGAGTGACCAATCACAGCGAGGGTCACTTGGTGCACAAGAGGAGCTAGAACGTACACATATAACTTCTCACTGATATATAACATTGACCAGTATGAAGCCACCACAACGTCGTCCATAAGATCACAAAAAATATTTACATTTTTAGCTAAATAGAGTGAGAAAATCTCTGTGGTTATTTTAGGACCCAACGTTACCTTATTAAGTTACTTTTAACCATCAGAAAGGTACTCTCACACGCAGTAGTAGCCTTTATATCAATGTGTAGTCATCGATAAAAGTGTCAAATAGGGTATAAACTATGTTTTCCCACTCATATGTGTATAGTAAATATGTGTTATTTTTGTGTGCTCTAGAATATCTCTAGGCTTGTAAACCGGATTCATGTACATCCTGTATAAATACCTACAGTGCTACAAGCAATGAAACGGGCATACATTGATACAAATATATTTAAAAAAATGAAATTTTGCCATAGAAAAGAAATAGCCTTTGTCTATTCTGCGTGTAAAAGGAACACATCAATGAAAGTTATATCAAAATCTTTTCTGCAGTGTTTGAGTTTTTTTTTGCAAGGATACAAACACATATGTACAAAAAAACTTCTTAACATTAGTGTTTGTGGATAAACAGATATAGATATAAATACTAACACATTAAAGAATATTTAAAATTATACATTAGGCTTGTGATGTGTTAATGCACAAAGTATTTTCAGAAAATAATTCTACTTTTGTTGATTTGTTCATTATTCACAAAACTAAGATGAAACATATAGCATTTGTAAGAGTTACTAAAACTAATTATATATATTTAAACGTCAAGTCATGTGATATGCAGCTGTCACTATTGATACATTTACTATAAACGTTTATATAACACCAACACTATAGTAAAGTGTTATTTATACTGACCTAAATAAATGTATTTTATAAATAGTTTTATCAAACCTGAATTACACACTATTTCCCTGGTTGCTTGGTAATAGTTAACCATAATTGTTTCAGTACAAGTTTCTGCAATGAATTAATTACGAGAATTATTTTTCGTGTATATATCATTTTGGCTTGCATCCTTGTCTTGAACTATGAGTACAAAAATGACGAAGTCATTAAACCCTGTTGATGACTCAACAAAAACCCTGTCGCCGTCTCACACTACATCATTTGTGTTTTGTTTTCCGGTAGCACCCGGTTGGTTTGCTTTGAGAAATATTCTCGTCCCCCTCCCCCACCCGGGTTTGTTGTCATGTCAAGCTCCCCCAAGCCGACGCTTGACAGGATGCAGATCCTTGGAGGAACTAATTCAACTTCTCTTCAAGTGGTTCTCAAGAGTTATAGCCTCGAACAAGTACTCTGACCGGAGAGTGGCGCAATCTCAAGTTATTTCATGGACCACAATGCGGGGGTAAATTCTCTTTCACTGAGTACTTCCTCAGTCAAACCTCTTAAAACTTCTTTATAGGATACGCTTCTTAGCTCACGTGAAATCAAGCAATCGATTGTCTCGAAGTTGGTCAAACTTAGTCTATAATCGATTTATTCATGCATAGATTTTGGTGGTTAAATTATTGAACTAACTTAAAATTATTTTTAAATACACGCTGGGTACAAGAGATATATCTCAATCTCAAGATTAAGAATTAATAGAGCTATTAGAGGAAATGGAGATAGGATGAGAAAACCACCTAATAAATAGCTCGGCTAAGTTTCAAATCCCAAACACCCCATTATCGGTGGTAAAGTGCAATAAGCGCATAATGTAATATTACACCCACCAATGCAAGTTAGATAATGTTTAATTCATTATTTGATGGTTATGTTTTTATTGTTAAGTTGGTTTAGTTAGTAAATTAAAAATGATATCGCATTATTATAGCACCGACATTTTTCTGGAGTGTAAGATAAAAGTCAAAACATTCCTTTTGATGTTAATACCGTTTAACTCGATATTTTATTTCGATACTTTTACTCATTTTGATAGCCCATTATTGTATCACTATCGGAAGAAACAATTATTTGTTTACAATTAAGGTACATTAGTACAGTGAAATTATCACTTCTTTGTTTTTACATGACAGCTAGCAGAAACTAGCAAATGGTATCAGTAATGCCAACATCGTCTGAAAGTAACTTTTGTCAACATATTTGGAAATCATTATTATTTACTAATTACTACTATTATTATCACTAAAAATATTATCAATCACTTTTAACAATACTTCCCCAAAGATTACAGTATAATTTTATTTTCCATAATCAAACTTAAAAGAAAAAAAAGTTTAGTAATTTCATTCTAGTTTTTTCTTTTAACTCTTGTGGTAATTACTGGTAAATAGATCGTGAAATTTCACATTTAATGGTATTATATTCAGTTATTAATATTTTTATAATTGCCCTCGCATATCGTTAACATAAATAAATGGTTTGTGATAATAAAGAGGGAAAAACATACAAAATGTTTGTGAAATAATATAAAGTTTAAATTTTGTAAACACGAGTATTAATAATACAACTCGCCATCTAACCTGCAACAAGCTCTACTACGTCACGAACTGTTGTAGCTTCTATCTAGTGGCCATATTTGTTTTCGGCATATAAGGTACCTTTTAACGTTCTCTTGCTTTTAATAATTAATTAGAATTAAACAGTAAAATAAAACCTCAATACTAAACAACCAACCACACGGTTATTATCATAACCCAAATCTAACAATTTTAAATATACATTATAACAATAAATTATCGTATAAAATACAGTTAATAAAACCACATGCGTGAGTCAACAAGTTGAAGAACAAAATATTTTATAGTTGAGTACTATTTATTTGTATTTAGGCGTGTCTATGCTACCCGTTAATAATTTTATTACAAATTTGAATAGTACAGTGTCTTTTTTGAATATTAATTCGGCTACTTAGTAATCTGTGTGTTCTTTTGTGAATATTATTTCAGTGCGTGAGCGTGTTATCCTCAGAAAATAAATGTTTTTTTAGTGATATTGAGGCAAGAAAAAACCCTAAAGTTACACACATATGAATTGAAAGAGAATTAGTTCTAACAATAAATTGATTTATTAAATCAAACAGAGATAACAAAAATTAAGGTTTACAATAATATTGAAGGTTTATACTTTTGAAGTTTGCTGCAAACAATAAGACTTGAGAATTGTGATGTATTGACTGTGGCTACAAGGGCAGTGCAGGTGCCAGACCACAGTTAGAATATTTTTATAAAAAGTAGAACAATTAAATAGTTACTAATTGAAGGTATTAAACAAGATATACATGTACATTTTAATCAGTTTTGCTTGATTGACTATTTTAAATAATATCCTTTTAACATTTCGGATCATGATACGCAAGAGAAAGATCTGTTGGCAACAGTGGTTGATGGCTAATAAACAGGTGTCAACTAAAGGTACTATGGATGGTCATATTCCCTTTCGGTACTGCCAGAGCATTCAATAGTACATACTATTCTAATTGCAATTACACTAAGGGCAACACCTAAACAATAGGAGTCAAACAACAGACAAAAGAAAAAGGGTATTATTTGCGCGGACCCCACTATGACTCTAGTGGAGTTCCCTGGTTTGATCACCGAAGCTAATACAGCACGAGAAGCGTGAAAACTTGACCCACCCAAATTATTGATTTCCATTAACTGAACTGTAATATGGAAAACAAGACAGACAGCCTGGTTGTAGTCATCCATAAAATTAAACAGATGCACACGACGTACACTGGCGTCATGATAAACATTGGCTCAAAATAGATTAATGGAACTTGTGGAAGTTTACAAGTCTATAACTAAGACATTACAACTTTCTATGCCAGAGGCTCATAATGTAAAAACTGTATCATAAGGACACAAAATAGTAGCTAGGACTTGACATGCTAGGTCACTAAAGTTAGACTTGTCCTTCAAGCTGCAAGACACCATATTTAATGAATTAACTGAAACACTTCCATCTTGAAGTCAACAAAACTTTAAATTACTTACTTATCCCATTGACATAAATTTAAATTAACAAAAATACTTTAACAAAAGATATAAAATAAAAATCTAGATCTACATTGTCTAGTTTAAAAAAAAAACTAGACACTAAGTCGTAAGGACTTAACGACGATTTTAGGATACTCAAGTACTCCAAGCAAGACGTCCTCGCTGAGGTGGCGGTGGCCCTGACGGCCAATACGCCATGGTCGTCGCTCTTATTGGATACGTGACGGTGTAGAAGTTCCTCCTTCGACGCTTGGTTGTAGTAGAACAGCTGTGTCGTGATTCCGGGAGCAGCTCCTTACATAGTCCCAATCTGATACGAACGGAATAAAGTAAAGAGAGTGATAAATTCAGAAATATAGACAAGAAGAAGGACGCACGAAGGCGGGGGGAAAGAGAAATTAACAAGAGAAATCTACTTGCGGGGAAAAGGGGGAAACAAGTTTCCCTGGCTCACCGCTGGAGTCTCTGATGTGCAGTTGGTCAGTGTGTCGATTGGTAGTATAAATTTCTTTTCTCCATCAGGTGTAGTTATGATAGTGTGTGTGTGTGACGGCCATCATTAAATAATTTTCTTCTTCTACTATGTGGCAAATCAATCGAAGAACATCTTGAAATGGTGAGTAGATATTAAGGCATCTTTTATTTAAATATCTCTGGTATGATTATACTATTTAGTATCAGTTAATATTTTTATGAGAATTTGTAATATAGATGTACTTTACTATATTTTCTTGTAGACAACATGGAAAGCGTATGCAAATCTATCCGACATCATCCAATGTGAAAGAGTATGCGTTAAAGTATTTTATTTATAAATATGATAATATTAATCCTCTTCTTTAATATCTGCTACTATATTTATCAAAAGACAAGATTTTTAAACAACCACGTGTTTGAATGTAGGGAGATACGTGATTTTATTTGACTGCATCTAGTCAAAAAAAATAAACTTTGAGGTAGATTTAATTAAATATGTTAATATTGTTTCTTTCCTTTCATAAATTATTAAAATATTGATTTTTAATTGTAGCTGTCCAATCTGTCTGATTGACATGCTACAATATTTGAATAATTATTTATCTAATATAACATTATAGCGTGAGATAAAATAAAATAGTGTTTCTCAGTGATCGATATACATTATTCGAAAATTTAAGTGTATCAAGAATATAAAATAAATCTTTTAACCCCTAGATTGCGTTGTGTTGACCTCTAGGCTAAACCTAGAGTTTTAATTTTTTTATAGAATTACAAAATAATCTGTGAAGTGTAATAAAAAATACTTGCTAGTCTTTCTCCAGTGTTGATTAAATAAACACCAGGCTAAGACTTCAAGTCATAAGTTATTGTATTTTTATTAGAGACTTTGTTACTACTGTTTAAGAGGAGTGAATCTAAAATAGATATTTGTTAATTAGGATAGCTTTTGATTCATCATTGTCATTTATTTTATAGGCCTAAACATATTTTCTAGGATATTGATTTTTGTTTTTAAATTATTTAACGTCATTATAAATGGGCCTACATATTAAAACAATATAATATAACAGATTGTAAAGGTGAGCACAAGCCTGAGGTTGTGTAAAACTTTGGTTAAGTTATTAATCCATCTTTTATTTTCCCAACTATGAGTCTGTCCAAACCCAGGGGAACACCTATGGAGGAGGGGCCAAGCTGTTCCAGGAAAAAGAGAGAGACATGCACATATCGAAGACAAGAGGACATCATCAACGTTGCAGCAGTAATTAGACAGGAGGTGATGGACGACTTCGATTCATTCAACGTGGCAGAAAAAACAGCAAGATAATTGAGACTCAGTGTTAACACTGTGTGACGGTAAGGATAAAAAAAAAATTACATAAAAACAAGCTACATATATATGGAGTCACGTGTTTTAAGGCTTGTAGTTCCTCTCATCCCTTGGTTGAAGTTCGTTCATGCTTTCTGTGTAGTGAAAATTATAAGGATACTGTACACAAACTATCACCTATATTTTTCCCTCCCCCCCCCTACCAAACAAAATATTCCTACTCTTTCATATATTTATTTAAATTAATAAAAAATGACGGCACATCGATTAAAAATAGGTTTTTTTTGCTAACCTCTCTCTTTTTAAGGCAGCATATTGTGTGCTCCAATAGCGAGAACACCTTAAACTATTTAATTTCAAATTATTTATTTCTAGAAGGATTAATGTATTACAGCTTTAGCATAAAAAAAGTTATGGTTAAATTTTCTATGTTTCTCTTGAGATGTTGATTTGATAGAATTTCATAATTATTTGAAATTTTCAAACCTGATAAATATCTATTTAATAGGCCTGTTATTTGATTCGCCATCTACTTGGGTGAATAATTATAACAATAATAAAATATTTTGATATAGTGATGTTACAAAGATAAAAGTCTTAAATAAACAATACTCTGTGTCATGTTATCAATATAGGCCTACACAATGATTTCTGTTTTTTTTTTTACTCCAGTTATTAACAAGAAAATAGATAAAGTTGAAACTCCTGGCAAGATCAGAAAGAAACAGCCGAGGCCTGGAGTATCTGTAGAAACTCTTGATGATTTTACCATGGCTGTACATTCTAATTTTTCAGTTGGAGTAAGAATGTCGACCATTGCAAGAGAATTATCAAGGAAGATTGGGACAAGGAGATGAAAATGGATGCAAGTGGGATCCACCCACTTGGATGAAGACGATGAGGATGATGACGAATATGATGATGTAGAAGAAGTTCTTGCGACCCCGTTGGAAATCACTTGACTGAAACAAGATAAGGCTTAGATTTTATAAATAACATTAAAATTATTAAATTCTTCAAAAACGTTGTAACAAGAATATTTTCTTACCTTTATTAAACTTCTTTGGGAGATGCTAACCCACAAAATTCAATTTTATAGCATAATTACAACACTGTATATCTTTAAACTTTTTTTTTGTCACTAATGTGTGTTATCCAAGTTTTGTTAGTACATTTTAATATGTTTTATGTGTATTTTAAACCTGTCGACAACCCATATTTTTATTCTATTGATGATGTTATATACATTTATTGAACATTTTTATATATCACATTCTGTTGCTCATTA
This sequence comes from Timema shepardi, assembly GCA_902151425.1. Classification (NCBI taxonomy): domain Eukaryota; kingdom Metazoa; phylum Arthropoda; class Insecta; order Phasmatodea; family Timematidae; genus Timema; species Timema shepardi. Next base: position 191,523 of record CABFVX010000168.1, on the reverse strand, counting down.
AAAGCAAAATATGATCAATCTTTTTAATATTAAAAGTAACTTAATTTATCAATCGATTTTAATACTATCTAATTCTTTAAATTGAAAATATAAATTTTTTGTTATTACAGAGTTTTTTTTATCTACGTCTTAACTTTAATTTTTACCACTCCTTACTTTAAACTACTTAACAATGTTTTCTAAAATGTTATGTGATTCCCCCCAGGTACAACAAATATCTTTTCTTCATATTAAATTACAAACATTAGGCGAATAATCTTACCAAACTTATCTTGAACTAGCTACATCACGTCACCCTATTTGGTTAAATGAAATCTTAGACTTCATCAATATCTAAGTTGACAACATCATTTATAGTAAATATATAATATTAAACAAAAAACCCAATACGTTATCTCAAACTCAGCAACCAAAACCAAGTGCCCATAATTCTAACTTCGAATTTTATCCTATATAACTCAATTTATCAAAACTAAAACAAATACTTAATTCATATACCAATTTTAAAACTATCTAATTCATTCAATTTAAAAGCTACATACTTTGTTTGTTATAGCTATTCCTGAGTTTTCTATCCAAGTTTTAACTTTATTACCACTCCTTACTTTAAACTACTTTAGAATGTTTTCTGATATGTATTATTGTTATAAAAATTATTAGCACCACTTCTTACTAGCCGTTCGGGCTATACGCACTTACGCTAATGTGTAATGGTAGGGTGATTGTGAGATGAAATGGAGGACCTACAGCTTAACGTGGGATCCTAACCACGGTGGAGGCCTGGCATCCAACAAATTTACAAGTTGTGATTAATACACGTCTTGTCAGAGGTGAAGAAAGGTTTTGGCAATCAGATACATCTTTGCCGGGACCGAGGATTGAACCCCGACCCCCAGTACAGAAGTCTGATACCTTACCCCTAGACCGCCAGGACACCAATATGTTATAATACTGTTACAAAGGTTCATACCTGTTTTTTTCTGTGTAGTAATAGACATTCAGATTGTTGACATTTATAGGGTTGTTAATAATATTAATATTAACAAAAAAATTGGAATTTTTTAAATTAAAAATTATTTATTTATTACAATAAAAACTTATATAGGATTAAATGTTAATTAAAAAAAATATAGTTTTGAAAAATTTAATAATTAATACTAGGCCATCAACATATCAAGGTCAACAATATATAGAAAATAAATAAAACAATCATATAGGTTTCTTTTATAAACCTAAAATTTAACTGTCAGATAGCTGCTAAACACATATTTTTGCAAATCATATGCTTCGGCGTAGGGATACATAATTTGGTCTAGTGACATTTCAAAGCTTTCAGCTGTCAGCTGCGAGCTGTCAGTCAGCAACAAAGAAGCCGTGTGGGAGGTATAGGTTCTGTCTAAGCCTACAACCTGATTGAAAATTAATGTTCATCTCGTTCGGAAATGGGCTGAGCATAAAACTAGGTTATATACGTTGACCCGTTAGGTTTTTACACCTACGGCCAAATCATAATGTCAAGAAACACAGACCATGTTGCGTATGACCAAATTATCATGTCAAGAAATACGTACCATGATAAATTTGGCTGAATTATCATGTCAAGGAACACAGATCCTGCTAAACATGGCCTAGTTATCACGCCAAGAAACAAAACATGCTGAATATAGCCAAGTTATCATGCCAAGAAATACATACCATGCTACATATGGCAGAATTATCGTGCCAATAAACACATGCCATGTTGTAGATGGCTGGATTATTATGACAATAAACACAGACAATGCTGCATACAGCAGAATTATCATGAGTAGAAACACAGATCATGCTTCATATTGTAGAGTTTTCTTCCATCTCAAAAAACACATACCATGCTACATATTGTAAAGTTTTCTTCCATCTCAAAAAACACATACCATGCTACATATTGTAGACTTTTTTTCCATATCAAGAAATAGAGGTCATACTGGCTATTGTAGATTCACCATGGCAAGCAAATAGCTTTTATCTTATTAAATTGTTACTGAATGAACCTTCATAAATTCACGCACCAAGAAACCTTTTAAATAACTCTCACTTTTTATAAACGATTCATTTCTAAGTGGTGTTAAGATAACTATAGTGAACTTATGGAAATTGTAGTTACTATAAATTAAACAACATATATTGGATTGGCATTGAGAATATGTTTCCCTTTTAATAAAGTTAAACATCTGAAGGAATAATATCTGACTGATTAACAAGTCATAATTTATTTTAAAACCTATCAATTAATATCACAATAATATCACAGCTGTGATGAGAACAATAATAGATTCTTATAAAATAACTTTTTTAAATTCTATATTCTGTATTCCTACACCTTTTAAATATTATATATTAAGTTTTTTGAAGCTTTATATAAATAATACGAATTGATTGGAAAACTTGTATTGTAATCTTTTAAATAAATAAATACATGATCTTGGATTGGTTTCTCTCGAAACATATTTGCAATGCTCCTTCATCCACCGAACAATATGTTCTTTCCTATATAATTCACAGTCTGTAAAATATCAAAGTACAAGAAAGAAAATATAAAATAAAATCACATTCAACATACAACAAAATGAAGTAGTTTCAATGAAATATCTTGTTCAAAAGAAGAACGTCCTTTCTATGATATTGGAAAGAGCTTGAAAGACGGCCCATATTTCAAGACTCTATCTTTTTTTTCCTGTTCTATATTTTCCTCTTTGATATTTGTATAAATCTGTATCGACGTCACGAGATGGAGGCCGCTGGTTTGTGAAAGTGATCTCTAAGGGTGGTTTGGTAAGGGGAGGGAGGGCTGGAACTACCTTGGTGGGGGGTATTATTGCACCACATCTGCGAGCTTCTGAACGTAATTTCATGCCAAACCCAGACATAAAATCTTAAAAGCTTAATCTTATGATGTTTACTCAAATATGGGGGCGTATTTTTAGATGTTGTTTAACGTTTTCCTCAAGGAGATTAAGTTCCATTGAAAGTATAATATTTGGGATTAATGTAGAAGTGCCATTTAATAACTCAATCCCTAGTTATTACTTTCTCGCTATCTTAAAGGTATAGAAAGTATTGTGATTGTCAAAAAAATTGAAACCCAGATTTTGATGAATTTGAACGTTTCATGACCCCCCAAATTTAAAAAAGTGGTTTTTGAATTTCCGTCTGTCTGGCTGTCTGTCTGTTTGTACCTCAGACTAGAACCTAAACCATTTAACTGATCGGGCTAAAACTTGGTATCTAGGGTTTTCATAGGGTTGCTCCGAGGGTTTCTTAGAATTTGATATTCAACCCTAAAATTAAGGGTAGTTTACTGAAGGGCAAAAAGAGAAAAAAAAATATCGATTTTATTAAAATCGGCTCTAATGATGTTGATTACATTTCATTTCAAAATATTTATAAATATTCTAAAAATAACGTGTATGTAACTCCATACGGACTTTATCACTCTATTGTTTAAAAAGGGAGATATTTACTCAAAACTCGTATTATATGTAAAACAAAATAATATACATTAATTAGCAAACCCAGGCATAGCTTGCATTATACTTATGTTAAACATTTTTTGAGTCTCGGTTTTAAATTTTATAATTTTATTTTTAAAGAATTAATGTCCTCATTTGTATGTTTGGACTAATAAAAAAGATCGATATTGGGTCCACAAGGGTCAATACCTCGTATTAACATTTCGACTTCCAGTTAAAATATTTGACATTTTATTACGGGTTGCAAATCTTCAGGTCATCGCATTGCTATTAAATTCCTCATTTATAAATTTTAACTAATAAAATATATTGAGTCCAAAATAGAGGGAGATCGTTGTTTTATAAAAATTTCTCCTAAGAGGTTTAAGGAAAATTGACATAAGCTTTTTGAGAAACTTACTTATATTCACTTACTCTATGGCATTGGAAAATTATTGCGTTAAAAGTTAAGTACTAACTCTTTACAACTAAAGCTCACAAAATTGTATCAATATATTTGCCAATATTTCAGAAACTGCTGGTTTTATAGAAATATATTTCATATACAAGTTTATAGTACTACAATTTTGCAAAGATAAGTTATTTAGGATATCAAATATTTACAGAGGTATGGAAATCCATTTTTATCCCGACTCATAAAATACCATGTAACATTTATCTATACTACTAGCATTAAACAATACTAGAGTGGAAATTAGGAAAAAAATATATTTGGAAAATGCATGCTATTACCCAGTCAGTAAGTTGTTGACATCAAGCCTACTTTCAAAGAATGTAAAACTCAGACTCTATAATACCTAACTTTTACCGGTTGTTATTTATGGATGTGAAACTTGGTTTCTTACCTCACATGACGATAACCAATTTAGGGTGTTGGAAAACAAGGTGCTTAGGAAGATATTTGGTCCAAAAATGTATGAAGATACTGGCGAATATAGTAGATTACAGAATGCTATGTTAGGTATCCTGTACACATGATCATCCTTTGTTAGAATAATCAAATCTCGAAGAGTACGGTGGACAAAACATGCAGCGTGAATGGAAGAATCGAGAACCTTGCCCAGGGTATTAACCGGCAAACCCAATTGGAAGAGATCATTGGGAAGACCTAGACGCATATGGTAGGATAATATAGGGTGTAATGAAGTGGACTGGCTAGAACTAGCTCAAGATAGGGATAGGATGTAATGAGGTGGACTGGATGGAACTAGCTAAAGATAGAGATAGAGATAGATTGTAATGAGATGTACGGGATAGAACTAGCTCAAGATAAAGATAGAGTGTAGTGAGGGGGACTGGGTAGAACTAGCTCAAGATAGAGATAGAGTGTAATGAGGTGGACTGGATGGAGCTAGCTAAAGATAGAGATAGAGTGTAATGAAGGGGACTGGGTAGAACTAGCTCAAGATAGAGATAGAGTGTAATGAGGTGGACTAGGTAGAACTAGCTCAAGATAGAGATAGAGTGTAATGAGGTGGACTAGGTAGAACTATCTCAAGATAAAGATAGAGTGTAATGAGGGGGACTGGGTAGAACTATCTCAAGATAAAGATAGAGTGTAATGAGGGGGACTGGGTAGAACTAGCTCAAGATAGAGATAGAGTGTAATGAGGTGGACTAGGTAGAACTAGCTCAATATAGAGAAAGGTGGCATACTTTTGTAAGTACGGCAATGGACTTTAGAGTTCCTAGTGTCATAGAGTAGGTAAGTACATTTGAATATACGTCGGTAAAATAAAACTAACAATGACAGACTGTGATCTCATAGAATTAATTTATATTAGATTCGTGGACTTATAATTTCTATCGCCTTTTATTTGTCTAAATTGTACTCCTGATTATAAGACCGGCCATTTGTTACTTAACTATTTATCAATTGCCATCGGTGATGGTCGAATGGTCCGACGCATCACTATAGCAATAGATTGGTTTGTTGGTGTCGTCAAAATTGGAGCTCGAATACTGGCCGGGTATTCTTAGGGAGGTTGTTTACCTTAAATGGCTTCCCACTCTCAATCCAAGCAAATAAGATTACATTTCCTCTATATTATATATTTCCTCATTTCTACCCTACTAGCGTAATTAACATAGACGCATGTAGTAGTAAAGGATGATGAAAATAAACAGAAATTATTTAACTTAATCAAACACGACGAAGAGGGTGGATGGGAATGAAATATACCTATAATCATATAAAGGGGAGAGGGGAAATTAAAAGTTAAGATAGAGAAACCACATAGTCAGTTGAGCTTAAGATGAAAACTCTAGTTTCAGTAAGCCAAACATCCGTGAGACCAAAACTGATCGTGTCGATGTCCTTAGCTCAAACAAACTGGCTTCAAAATTAAATGAGAACAGATGTTATACCTTGTAGATTTTTAAAAATGGTTTAAAATGTGTGTTGAAAAAAATTACATACGTGAATTAAACATGGGAGTAATTTATTTTCAAAGCATCCTATTACCCACTCGGGCTATCGTTATCTTTACAATAATTGTGTAAGTATGAGGATGGTAGAATTTATAGAAAATGTACTTACATTTGCGTGTTGGGAAAGTAGAAAACCATTTAGATAAACTACCTTCAGTAAGTAACACCCAACTAGAATTTAAACCTTAACCTCCCCATCAGTGACAAACCATACTAGACGAGCCAGACATTTAGTCCTCGTGTCCACCGATGTAAATTTTCAAATAAAAAAATTATACTAACCTAAATATCTCTTGAGTAACTATTGAAATCCATTTATATTTATCTTTGTAGCATTGTTTGCCACAAGCTCCCCGACACCAAACAATAACAATCAACTTACCTATTTTACCAACTCCATCGGCGGTTGACTCGGCTACACGACTACACACACGAACGACACGACTGATCACAACGTACTGAAGGCCACGCCTATCCCATCATTCTGCAACTACTTTCCCGCAGCAAAGATCCTCAACAAGGAAGAAGAAACACTCCACCTATGCTCAAGTCTGCCACCAAGATGCTAATAGAACATTCCACGCCTCACTAAATTCGTTGGAAACCCCCCACCCCCACCCCTCTTATCTTCCATTCGCTCTGTGTGCTGTGAACTGTGCTTTCTGTATAAAAGTGTGACCGAGTGGGGTAAGCGCCACTCTGGGATTGGCTTTGGAAGTAGCTTATGCTAAGCTACGGCTTCGGATATTAACCATGTAAGATAAATTCCTTTTCGGCATTATATTTATTATTCAAAATTCACTTTCAACTCTTCTAAAACTCTAACTTTAATATTTGCACGTATTATTGACGTCAAGTATTGCGGACTTAAGCTTTTATCTCTTAAATGGGCTGAGATATGGTGTCTTTTTCAATAAGATATCTTTTGGACTTGTAGTTATTTTTGATGATAAGATATCTTTTGGACTTGTATTTATTTTTGATAATAACAAACTCCAATGAAAATACATTGTTTCAAGAATATATTTTTCTCACTTGTGATTATTTTTAATATCGATATACTGTAACTTTAAACTTGACTCATGTTGTTTGTTTTGAGTATTAAGTTTAAGAATTGGGCAATAATAGAATATCTAGCGACATAAATATTTATTTTAACTATACATTTTCTCTAAGCATAAGGGACTTTAATTTATATTACTTCATGTTAGATGTTAGGTTTTGGCCTTTTGCTTATTGAAATATAACATAATTAGATTCCGTTTATTGAATTGCTCTGTTCATATTTTAAGTTTAATCGTTCTCTCTTGAACTTAGAGTATTAGGCGCCATCAGCGCGTATGAGAAGTTAATGATAGCCGCCATGACGACTAAGTGTTGGGTAAATATTTGTTTAGTGCTGGCGAGTTATTATGGGTTTATTTGACTAACGTCAACTTTAGCTTTCTGTAATTTGGGGTATTGTGTATTTTTCCCGTTTATGGGAAAGAGAGATAATGAACGGCTGACAGGAAATAACTCAATATATTTTAGGTTGAACATTGACATTAATACTAAGGTTATTGTCAAGAGTCAGTTATTGTTTTTTGGCTTAACCAAGTTTTATTAGCGAAGCTATTCGCTTATACGTTCTGCGACCTCCCTATGAGGCCATGACGCAAGGTTGCATATGTTGTATTCTCTATTTTTTGTTGTTGAAATTATTGCTTTAAATAAATTGTAATTCATATTTTGTTGAATCTAAATAAAAGGCCTCTAGACTATTATGTTTGTATTTTACCTTTTTATATACTCATCCTTAGGGAAGGTTACTTCAACTATAATATGTTGTCTAAATATTCAAACCAGAGGAGTAGTCACGTTTCTAGTTAATGACATGTATTATTGAGTTTGAGGGTGACTGCAGGGACGAGTCCCGCAATAGTTCTTATTGCGTGTGCTGGGCTACAGTTAGGTTTTGCCCAGTTTTACTTTGCTTTTTTACTCACCCAGCACACTCTAAATTTTTCTTCTAGCTTATTATTATTATCTTTTGTATTTGGACACGCCTAGTTAGGCGTAACGGTTCAGCTTCTAAAACAAGTCTCACAACTCATAGTGTGGTCAGTCAGTGAATCGAACCTACGCTTCATCAAATTAATTAAGCCTGTGTGGTCCAACTGGCGGCCCGCGGACCAAACACGACCCGCATTCTCTGAAAATGTGACGCTCACAGTGTCTTGGAGGAAAGTTAAAGGGACGCCTTAGGTGGTAGGTGTGAAATAGATAACGAACCAAATAAAAATATGCATTTAAAAAGGTCATGAACGCAATTTATTAGCCATTTATTTGATTAATAAAAAAAATACATATTTAAAATTAAAATTTGTTTTCTGAAAGTGTGTGTGCGTGGATATTTCATAATATATTTTTGAAATATTAATACACTTTTTTGCCAGTAAGGTTTTTTTAAAGATTCCATCAAACATAGATAAGTGTTTTTTTATACCTATACATAATATTTATTTGCACCGCGTCTTACTACTCGTTCGGTTCATGGCCTATGTACTAATTACACTAATGTTTTAAAGATTAGGAAGGTTTAATTGAAAGGAAGTGCACCCAAATTTGCACGTAAGGAAAATGGAAAACCATTTAGTAAAAACCACACCCAATGCATCAGACTAGGATCGAACCCTGACTCCATGATATCGGCAGTATATTTTAGCACGAGAGTGGCGCGTTAGATCACGAAACGGGTTGAGTTAATTTGATGATATTACTAATTATATTTTCGGCCCTTATTGAAAATAATTATCAGATTTGGCCCTCGGGGGAAAAAAATGTTGGAACAGCCCGAGTTAAATAAACTAAGACCCTATACGGTGGTCAAATAATAAGATGTCACTTTCGTGATAGACTGCACTGACGATGAGCGAGAGATTACTGTTCAAATCTCGGTCTGGTGTTTTACCTAAATGATATACCACTCTCCCTTCATGTAAATTCGGGTATATTTTTCTTCTCAATTCTACCATCTTATTTCCGTAATTGTATATATTTGTATAGCTCTGACGGGAAGTGAGGCGCGTTTTTCGGTAAAATAAGGAATAAAAAATAATGTTGTCATAAAAGAAACATGGCATATTTTCCAACTCGCCCTTTCACAGACTTGCGTTCCTCCGAGCCCCATTTGACCCGCGCAGTCACGCAGGCAGGTCATAAACAACACATACACCCATTCATATCCCCATCTTGCAGATGAACTACTCCCAGAGCGGTCATACAATTAACCAACACGGAGAAAAGAATATAAAAAGGCAGGACGACCACAGAGTTGTACTCATGTTAAAACACTTTAAGCTTATTAGAAAATAAGAAAATAAAAAGAAAGATAGAATTAAAGATTAAAAGTTATTGTGCGTAAAAGAGGCTGTAAAAAATAAATAAAAGGGGTACTGGAAAGGTCACCGAACCAACCTCAAGTGTCGTTACAGCCTAACCACTCATAAAAATCTCTTTATCTACTCTTTTCGTGTTGAAAAAATTAAACTACTTCAAAAGAGGAAAGGGAAATATCAGAAATATGAAATAGAGAGAGGAAACTAATAACATCGTTAGATACCCGCACATGTGGGCACGTGGGCTAATGCATCAACCTCGTCTGGTCTGATTTTCTGCTGATTGGAGCTCGAGGGCTAATTGGTGCTTGATCTTCCCGATGTAGCTTAGCCTTGTGGTGTCCTCATCATCTCTCCACACAAAAACTACCATCGACATAGTTTCTCCTTAAATTAATCCATTAATATTATTATTATTAGCACCGCGTCTTACTACCCGTTCGGGTTATACGCACTTACGCTTAATGTGTAATGGTAGGGTGATTGTGAGATGAAATGAAGGACCTACAGTTTAACGTGGAATCCGAACCACGGTGGAGGCCTGGCTCCATTAATATAATCTGTTGTGAATATATTATTACCCGTTTCGGTGACCACATGGTCTAATGCATCACTTTCGCAATAGACTAGACTGTCTATGAAGGAGAGATTGGGGTTTTGTTCCCGGTCTGGTGTATCGAGGGTTGTTTTTTCTAAAAGGTTTTCCACTCTCCCACCTCGCAATTCGGGTATACCTCCTCTAAATCCAACCTCCATAATCCCTAACTAATTAGAGCAGTTGGCAGACCACAAAATCTGGGCGAGAGGGTAAACCTAAATTTAAACATCCATAATTGAAGCATTACATGCATCAACTACGTTAATGTTTAAGCTCAAAACCAATATTTAAATAGTGAGAGCTAGTTACAATGAATGCTTAAGTCATATTCATAATAAAAGGTAATTGATTATAAGTGAGCAAAACTAATGTAAATTGACATAATCATTATAAAAGAGTTGTTAATTTTCCACGCCAAATACGGCAATCTCACGATTACATAAGCCATTTCTATCCACGTTCAATATGACGGCATTTAGTTTGAAATTAGAGATTTAATTTTTATGCTCAATATAGTGGCATTTTATCAAAAAGAAGATATTTTATTTCCTTACTCAATATGGTAGAATTTAAAATACAAACAAGATATTTAGAAAAATATTAACGCCACCTAGTGGCCTCAAGAAAAGAACCCGCAGTAACAAACATTTTATTAAAGTGACCTCTGAAATAAGATTTTAAATTTAATATTTGATTTAAATAAATACTTACTATTTGTATTTATTCCAAAATAATAATTTTGAAAGGGCTAACAAAGATTAGCTATAAGTCGAAAGAGAATTTTGGATATAAAATTGTAAGCCTGCAGCGCATAGTTTACCTAAGCAATCGATGGGGGTTTGATGAGTAACAATACAGACGAAACGTGCCATTTTATAGTCCTCGAAAGTCCTTACGTGATCCCAGAGATGAAAGAGGGGAAATAAACAAGGGCAGATATGGATAAAAAAAAGGGGAAGATGGCGCATGAGTGGAACCAATGAAATAACTGGCTCTCGTCCAGACGGTTCTATTCATGAAATACTCTCAAAGCTTCCGCCGGGGTCTTAAAGCATCTAAAGCGTTTTATGGGAGTCTTGGGTAAGGATGTGGAAAAAATATCGATACTTTATTAATTTCAATATTTTCCTTTCGATACTAGTATTTCCGCTCCCCCCCCCCCC
>CABFVX010000168.1:116282-174389 GCA_902151425.1 Timema shepardi | reverse complement strand
ACACTATTTTGAGAGCCAAACTATATCAAACATTTTATTTTCTGACTAAAGCAAGGGTTGATTATTTTAATGTGAGTAGAAATAAAAAAAAATAATTAGTTTAGAATTTGGTTTGAGTATGTCTAAATATTGCTATTAAAAATAGTGTTGTAGAAAAGTTGTGAAACTATTGCTTTAGAATAACAACACACGTTCACTTACTTTATAAATTCAAGCTTATGAACAATTTTTGAATTTAGTTTAAAGTTAAATGATGTGTTGTATTATTTAGTTATTTAATTTCATTACATTTATAATTAATTGTATCATAACTATTGGTATAATTTACTTTTACACCAACTTGAAGCTATATCGTAATCAAATTAATTTATTAAATACAGTAAATATATGAAAATATATTTATATAATACCATTCAATTTATCAGGTGTTCTAAAAATACTAATATGATGGAAAGCTTTCAAAATATTGAATAGTTGGATTTGTTACAAAAACAATAGGTTAAATAAGTTTTGTTGTATTCAAGACCTTTTAAATTATACATTTTATTAGTGTTTATATTACAGGACAAATATAAATAAAAGTACAAATATATAAATATAAAGAACAATGTGTTTAAATTCTTCGCCATATAAGATATGTGTTAAAATGTGTTTTATTTTATATAATAAATTATACATAAATAAATAAAAAATATTTTTATTTATTTCACTATTATTTTAAAGATTGAAAACAAAATATCTGCTATCCTTTTTAAAACACTTAAGCTTTATAATTTTTACCATTCAAAAGCCTTAACTTATTATATCAAAGACTAAATTTAAACTATACTTTTGGAAAATATTAAAATGTTTTATATTTAAAGGTTTTTCTTCATTGTAGTATTTTTTGATAATAATATATATTTTACTTCTTATCAACGATTTGAATCTATAGAAAATCTTATCTATAGATTAAAAATGATAATAATAGATAATTACATTTTAATTTTCCTTTTCAATTTTTTTCAAAGGTGAAATAGTAAAACCTCAACAACAAATTTAAACTACGAAATAAAATATAAATAGAGGTTTATTGTATTATTTTAACAATTTCAATAAACGTTAGGTTTATAATATCATTGAAACCCTATAAAATGATTGTATTATTATATTAATTAAATAACGAAAACAATTTGAGGAATTTGAAATTTTACTTTGGGAATCTTTTACTATTGAAATAACTTGCTTAAAATATAGATTCTTGATTTAAATCGGCACGGTTTGAAATAATAATATTGTTCCATGAATATTTTTTTGACAAACCATGTTTTTATATTAATTGTCCCTTGTCCGTGTAGATTGGTTCAATTACTTTGTTTGAATTCAAAGATTATGAACACTTTATTTATAAAATAATCGGTGAGATATTAAAAAAATCCTTTATTAAATATACAGGGTGTTCGGAAAGTCAATGCCCAAACCGCACATATTGTTTGTCTGAACCAAAAGGAATACAAAATTCCTAAACATATACAGAACATCCTACAAACTATCCTAATACCATTAAGTTGTGTTCAAAGTTTTCTGCATACAGCGGATGAGAGCAAATCTGTGCAAGCATGCATGTACAACAGGTTGCATAGGAGTTAGGTGCATGGCACTACAAACCTCAACAACTTGGACCACTGCAGCAAAACATGCAACAGTTAATAGTAAAGAACACACGAGCCCATGTAGAAATAGGAATATGTTCTGAGGGTCATCATCAACGGTCCTACATCACAGAAAGTGCTTACCACTATTACATGTGCAGTGCTGAATACCTAACTCCTGTGCAACCTGTTGTACTTGCATGTTTGCACTGCTTTGCTCTCGCCGTGATGTATGCCATAGTTTTGAACACAATTTAATGGTATTAGCATATTTTTCAGAATGTAAGTGTGTAGGGATTTTGTAATACTTTTGGTTCAAACAAACTATATGTGCAGTTTGGACGTTGGGTTTCCGAACACCGTGCATAATCAAATCAAGATCTATTAAAATACTCATTACAGTGAGTATATTTTAATGTTGTTGAAAAATTAGATAATGTTTAGTTCTAAACACATGAAAAATATATATAGAAACACAACTAATGCCATTTAATAATAAACATGTAACCAAACCCGGATTATTATAGATAACATTTTATAAAGTTTAACATTAGTTAGAAGAGCTAGTAAATGGTTGAGCATAGTTAGAAAACATTTAATACGTTCATCCATCTACTAGATCTTTCTTGTTGTATTCATACGCTAGGTCAGATTATCTTATACTGTAACTTTTAGAAAGTGGGTGTCAATTTGAACATATCTAAGGCAAATGCCAATGTTGTTGGATATTTCACATTTATAATTTATTTGTTATTCTAAGGTCCAGTTAGGGAAACATTAATCAGTGGCTTTATCAGCGATCAGATGTAAGTTGATCTCTAATAATTGTGTTAAACCTAATTTTCAGTTGTACCCTCAATAAGTAGGGGGTGATTGTCGATCAAATATAGTCAAGCTAACCATCCAATTCTCTTTAATCAATTCTTCGATCATATTGATGGGAGACATTATCTATACGTTTTAATAACTGAACTAATTTTTTAATACTATTAATTTTTAAGTGATTAATAAAAGTATGCGTTTTATACATTTATTTTGAGTGTAACTTATTTTTAGGGATAGTAATGTCAATTATGGAGTCTTCAGATTTTACTTTTCAATTAAACCAGGTGTCTTCAAACCAAGGCCCACAGGCCACTCGCAGCCCATGGTAAAATTTTTTGCGGCCCTCTGACTCATGAAAAATATAAAATTATTTCAAGAGAAAAAATGACAAATGCAGATATATATTTATTAGTTAAGTATATCAAATACATACGTATTTTATGAAGGTATTTTGCTTTTTGCACGAAGAAAAGTATTACGTTTTAATACAAATATAATTTTAACCTGGGTAAGGTGTCGGTGTGTGCTGGGGTCCGGGGTTCAATCCTTGGTCCCGGCACAGATTTATCTTATTACCAAACCCTTCCTTCTACCTCTGTCAAGACGTGTATTAATCACAACTTGTGAATGTGTGGAATGCCATGCCTCCACCATGGTTCGGATCCCACGTCAAACTGTATGTCCTCCATTTCATCTCACAATCCCCCTACCATTACACATTAGCGTAAGTGCGTATAACCTGAACGGGTAGTAAGATGCGGTGCTAATAATAAATAATAATAATAATAATACTTTTAACCAGCAAATGACAACTCTAGTAGACAAGACAAATTGTGTTACATCCTACTATGGAACAACAGAGCGCACACTTCACGAGATATCCTAATCCATAATGTGAGTATAAAAATGAGCTAATATGAATATTTTAGTGTATATTCCATCCTAATATTGTCGGTACAATATTGTGTACCATGAGCCAACAAGAGACAGAAACTTTGGTCCTTGTAGATAAAAAGGTTGAAGACCTCTAGACTAAACAATGAAGTTTCAGAGAGTGGACGAGATCCAGAGCAGTCACTGGACGTAAATTAACTTTCTTTAATCATAGAAAAATAAAATATGAGATTAGTACCTTTTTGTGTATCTTTATTAAATCACTATAAAATTGTTTAAAATATGTTTCTTAACTAAGTAACTCACCCCAAATAGAAATTTATTGAAATGGATATATAAATATCAGACATCCTAAGCTACTAGAGATATAAAGTTGATACGCCATAGCCAAACTTATACATAGATTTACGTAATTTCATGGTTAAATTTTCCAAATTCAATGCTTTTTACAGTGTCGCCATTTTTGTTTTACTTGTTTATTTGATCGAATATGTGGTCATATAATTGGAGATTTTGATCCCTAATTAATTTGGTTGCAACCAAAATTTACCTTGATCTAGGATCCAGCTGATCGACAATCCAGTGCTTAAAGAATCAATAATGATATTGGTGCAACTTCATTTATATGACCAATTATATTGGTCCTAATATAACCAATTATTAATACCATGCTATCAAATAAAACGAATACAAAAAAAAATCAACTTTGAAATAAATTATTCTTATTATTTAATATTATGCAATACAAAACATAGTTATGAAACTTTTGATATTAATATTAAGGCTATAAAACAGAAATAAACATGCGTATTATTTTTTACAAAATAGTAAATAAAAATTTATCCAAAAGTGTTTTGAAACTTTAAATCATTTTGGGAATTACGTTCATTATCACTTTATATCCGTGGAAGCTTTACTATTGTTTTCGATGAAGAAGTTGTAGGTACAGTACATCGGAACTTGTCCTTTGTGTTACTTCTTAATACTTTAAAACTTCTGTTGAATAACTTTTCTGATGATGAAGCGTTGATAGAATTACAGTTTCAGGCTGGTTCTTCATAAATATTCAGTATCAAAAGGAGTGTTACGATAATAGCCCTGTATTTCATCAGAAACGCTAAATGAAAATATAGTTATGATTTTTGCCCAAAGTAGGAAATACCACACATAAAAATTTTATACTCTAGAATTTAAAATAATCATTGTCAAAATCTAAGTTTAATAGAAACATCGAAAGAGTTAATTTTCAATAATTTTTGTGAATCCTAATTATTTCTGTGAACAAGAAACAACATTGAATTAAAATAACTATTTTTTGATTTAAATTGTTTGGATTTAAAATTTATAGATAACTAAACTAACGCTCCAACTCAATTATACGTATTTTATGTAACTCATTTTATTATAACCAAAAATATATGACCTGAACGGGTAGTAAGACGTGCTGCTAAAACTAAATAAAATGTGACTGCAGCCAAAGGCCTAAAGTTTTAATCACTTGACAATTATTTTTTTAATACCAGTACATCAATTTCACAACAGGAATCGGTGGGCACGTGGCTTCAAATTAAAATATTATCCAGCTTGAAGTTTTTTGGTGAAGTGGTGGTTGAGGTTAGAATCCCTGCTGGGTACAGAGGGTGATTATTACTTGAATAGTTTGTCACTCCTCTCCACAAAAATGAGGGTATATTTTCTATAAATATATCTTACCGATCTCTTTTCCTTAATTTTTATATATACATATATATATATATATATATATATATATATAGGCCTACACGGAACGATTAAGTAAATTAAATTTAGAGGAAATGTACCAAAATTTGAGTGGAAAGAAAGAGTGAGAAACCATTTAAACACCTTTGCACACCCGGCCACGTTTCGAAAACAGACTTTCTCGCTACTGACAAGCTAGACAAGACGAGACTGACGCCTCTGTTCACGTGCATCCTGGTGAAAGCTAGTAACTACTCAAAACTATATAAAGCTTAAAATGACAGAATGATAAGGGTGAATTTGTAATGTGGCATTTTTAACCTGAAGCAATATTTAAGAACAATACAGTGGATAACCTGCACCGGTGAGCATGCAGAATAAACGTCAGTCTCATTTATTCAGGTGGTTTGGTGATTGGGGGGGGGGGGGGGGGGTTGTTTTGTCTGGGAAATAGCAATATATTGAACATGAGTGTTGGCATTGTTTAACTGACCTGGGGATCGTTATACACNGGGGGGGGGGGGGTGTTGTCTTGAGCTTGAATTACGTCTGTGTGTGCTAAGTGTGATTTTTCATAAATCTTTTCCCACGTTCCCTCCATGCAGATTCTGATATATTTAATTTATACTAAAGCTTTTTTATTTATAAGCCATCAGATTACCAGTAATTAAATGCGCACAGCCCGGACGGCTAGTGATATTCGATTAAACTCTCCTCTCATCACCCCTCATTCGAGTACATCTGGCTGGCTCTTGAACCCCTTACCCCTGAATCAGAGTTTATTACAATACATATTTGTGCCCCCCCCCTGACCTCTGACCCTTCAAACGATTATGTAAATAGATGACCCAGTTTACTATTTTAAATAAGGTTTTACGTTGCATTATTTATTTAATAACAGTATTACACACAATTATTGTGGCTAATGTGATGCGAGTTATCGGTCATCCACGTAACTGTCTTCATTAATAATATTGTAGTAGTGTCACTTTGCGTGTTTACATATTTAACTCGTAACAAACGTGACATAAATATGTATTTATAATTATACTAATGCCTAAACCTGTGATGTATAAAATAAATATTTGGAAAAGTGAAAATACCCGATATAAGTTTATAAGAATATTTGGATTTTCAGGTTTCTCTTAAAATGTTTATTTTTATTTTGCCTTAGTATGATTGTATATTCAGGCTTGGTAGTTGGCATCTTATTTAGCTTTTAGTTTCTTTTTTTGGGGGATAATCTCTCAAAGTCTCCTTTTAAAAGAATAAGTCTCTTTTTATACTTTTTTGTACCTTCAATTGCTCAAGAAATTAAAATTTAAAATTATGGAGCAGGATTGTGGGATGTACTTTGCTTCAAATGCAATAAAGGTACGTAATTTGTCTTATTAAATGTCAATATTTAAAGATCTAATTGAGATGAGATCTCACTGATTAGTCTATATCGATAACTGCCTTCTTCACATCGACGACAACACATACCTGAAAGCTTTGCAGATCTTTGGTGGAAATGCTTCTGAATTAGCTGTAGCCAACTAACTATCCTAACATCCATATTCACCGCCACACCCATCCATTACGAAGTAAAATAATATTTACGATTCTGGAAACTACACGAAAGCTAACAAGAATTTACGTCAGCAACAAGAGGTGGGCAGCACAGAACGTATTCTGGTGCCGCGGGTGGTCCACGGGCCATGGATGTTACTATACGTGCCTAGTCCGAGGCGTAAATGTATCAAGAGACTGTACTGCCAATGACGGGGAGATTTGGGTTCAAAACCAGGTTGAAAACACTGAGGTTTCTTTTTCCTCTAAAAGGGCGTTCCACTCTCCTTCCAAATAAATGCAGGTACACTTAATTTAAGTTCAATATTAATAGTCCCTAATTAATTAAAGTAATAGTACATATGTGTATAGCCTGGACGCATAATAAGACGCGGTGCTACCTTATAAAGCACAACTTTACCATACATTTCAATTCAATTGGGCCATTTTCAATATTTATTGAAATAATTTATTAATAATATTGTATTCTGAAAATTTAAAAATGGCACCTGGACACGGGAATTGAACCCGGAACCTTTGACTTAGTACTCCAATGCTCTTACCACTGAGCTATCCATGAATCATCCCATGCCCAGTGTAATTATTCACTCATCTTTTAAGGCAGAGTCTGTGATGGATGTGTGGAAATCGTCGGCTACGAATGTGTGATTTTATTAAGATCATGAGCTATCAGACAACGCAATCAACTTCAACTCGGTAGTTGGCTTATCGCTGCCACTTCTAAAGTTATTATAATTGTAAGGGATTGCATATTTAATAATTAAATATCCAAAGCTATTATATTTGTCCCGGGCTCGATTCCCATATCCAGGTATAATTTTTCAATTTTCAGAATATGATATCTAGAGGGAATAATCCTAACCAAAAGAATAAATAATAGCTTTGGCTCTTTGAATCTTCAATAATATTGTAGGTAAAATTGACCACATAAGAACTAATAAAGTATTTGGAAAAGGTATAACTATTAATAAAGTACTATAAAAATCCAACAGAAAGGTTTAATCTAGGGAAAATACCAAGAATCACTATTTTTAAGTAGTTAGTAAATATCGGTATTTCAACGAGAATTTATGAACCGGATTTTAATGTAACGACTTTTGAGTTCGTTTTAATAAATGATTTTATAATTATTATTTATCAATAAAATTGTATATGAAAATGAATCTTCAATCCCATGCTTTTAGTTTTAATAGCATCACATTTCTTTGAATATTTGAATAGATTGGATAGTAATAAGTCCAAAGGACCTTGGTTCAATCCCAAGTGGTGTTGTTACATATATTTGTTACTGGGATGTTTGCTCCAACTATTTTATAAATTATAAGTATATTTTCTTTACACCTCGTTTCACTACTCGTTCGGATTTTACGCTTATGTAATAATTACACTAATGTAATAAGTTAATGTTGGATACGACTCGTGCTTTGATATGAAACATATTTTCTTTGACATTGTGTGTTCAATCCAGTGGCGTATTGTGGAGTTGTTTTAAGGCTAAGAAGATTAAGTTCAAAGTATCCCTTTGAATTTTTTTTAATTTGAGGTATTTAACATGCATTTTCTGAAGCGACTGATTATATCGGCACACAACTTATAATCTAGCTTAAATTTAGGACGGACACAACATACAACCTCCAGCCATTATTTCATTAATGTGATAGTGGAAACCCACAATTCACCAATGATACATTTTTATGTCATACCAGAGATAGCAACCAGGACCATTAGCTTGGTAGACAGCCAGGATATCGACTGAGCTAAGGCATTGAACCTTTGAAAATTGTACTTATCAGTCCTTAGAATAATCATTGGAGCCAGCAACGGAAATGCATACCATTGTGGGATATTTAAAGAAGGGCATATGTGTGATTGGTCAAATAGAGCTCAATTGGAGAAAATATCACAGGTACAGTTTTAACAAGCTCTGATTATCCTGGTAACATTCCACGACACGATACTGGTAAACCCCACTAATAAAATACCCATAATATCATAAAAATTATAAAAATCAAGCAGCCATCTCAGTTTATTCGTGTAGTATTCTAGTAAAAACCCACAAAAATACTCTTCGACTTTTACTATAGCCAATGAATTAGCTCTCCGGATATTAATGAGTGTAAAGGGGTCTGCCCCCTGCATCGAACTCGACGAGTTGGCTAATTGATTACACGACCTATAGCGCTATTAAACCTGAGACACTCTTCCCAACTAGGTCAAATATCCACGAGGAAGGTTTAATGGGGCAAGTTATGGCCGTAACTGCGATGTGCGAGCTGGGGAAGAGGGGTAATGGGAAGGATAAAGCCTAGAAGGAAGATGAAATCGTTATCAAAAGACAAATTTGAAACAAGGTATTTTTAGAAAATATATTCTCAAGTTTTGTTCCCCCGTCCATGAGGATAGCTGTGCGGAGTGATTTTTGTTTTGTTTTATAGTACACGTTATAATAACTAAATGTATAGTTTTAGTGAAACAAACTATACTACGATGCAACATTTGAACGATATAAAGCGAAGGAAAAAATATTTAAAGGATTTAAAGTGATATTTCTGAATCTATTGATTATATATTACCACACGACTTATGAACTTATTTAAAATAATCTAGAACAGATACAACACTCAGCTTCTGGAACTTAATTCATTAAAGCAAAAGAGGAAGCCCACTGTGATACATTATTTGGCCATTAAATAAATAATGTTTTTATATTTTATAATTTTTACTTTTGATCGATTTTCAAGTATGAAATAATCACCCAGTTTTTGAGTGATTCCTCTATAATTTTATCAAATTTCAGCTTTATATCTAATTGATAAGTAATAAAATTTATCTGGACTGATATACACTAATATATACATATCCCATTAGACTTTTATTAATATAAACGCTTTAGATCTTTGAAAAAGTAAAAATAAAAATAAGTTAATGCTGTTCCTACCAGAACAAAACCACGAAACGCTGGACATAGTGAGGTTTTTGAGAAGACAGACAGAAATAAAGCAGGACATTCTTTACATTTCTGTGCCCAACCCAGGAGAAGCGTTTGGTCAGGCGGCAACAAAATATCTTCCATTCGCGCGACTGAACGTTAAAGGGAAAATTTACAGTCGTATCAGTTTGAGAAATCTACTTTGTGTGCCTCACGTTTTATTTTACTAAGGCCTTTCCCTCATCCTTCCTCTTTTTCAAGTTTCATTCCGCCATGTACGGCACGTTTCGGTCTACTCTATTTTCGGTGTCCGGCTTTTAGAGTTGAGATGTTGAAGAAATAAACCATATTTGCTCGTGATATTTTTATGTAAGGCTTTAACGTATTATAATTACTTAGACTAGCATGTGCGCAAATTTATTCTAATCTTCTGAATGTGTATTCAGTCTAGGATAAAATACAGTAAATTCTCATAATTCAGTATTTGATTTAGTCTTATTCATTAAATGGGATGACTTACCCTACAGCTACGATGGATATAAATGCGTCCCAATATTTTTTTTACGAAAATACAGTACATATTTGACAGCTAGAAAAGTTACTAGATATACAGTAGCCCCATGGCTTTTTTGGTGCTGAATGACAGCTCACAGATGACTTCTGACAGTCAACATTTAAGTATATACCTAAATTTTGACTGTCAGAAGTGGCATCTGCTAAACACATGTTTTTGCAGATCATATGGTTCGGCGTAGGGATACATAATTTGGTCTGATAACTTTTCAAAGCCGTCATCTGTCAGCTGTGAGCGGTCAGTCAGCACCAAAGAAGCCATGGGGCTACTGTACTTTCACGTATTCACACGTCAATTCATATGATCTATAACTGTCAAATTTGATATTGATTGTCATTGCCTATAAAATCAAATTAATAATAAAATAAAGTTTTAATCAATAGGGCCCAGAATTTAATGACCTAAAAATGAACCAAATGTGAACTGTAAATTTACCTAAAAATTCTTAAAAATGACTTCAAGCTATCAAGAAATGACATAAAAAATGAACCAAAACTCGTAATAAATGTATATGATTAAACCAAACTCGCACTTTACAGTTGTAAAATAAAATGATAAACTTTAATCAACTTGCATTCTGTGAAATGTAAAATTGATTTACAAATGTGTGCTTCAGAAGCAATAGCTACCCCCTTCTAACGTAGCCCTCTTCAGAATAATGCAGTCTCACCAGGAATGTGTATTTTACAACCAAACAGAATGCAAAGTGTATGTCCTTTATTATCTTCTTACTTAAACAACTATGTGTCTAAAAGAAATTTTATGAATTTATAAAATACAGTTGATGGTATTTAAAAATATTCTTATTTGAAATGAATTCCTTAAAATAACTCAAAAATAACTAAAAATCACTCAGAAGTGACGCAAACCTTGAAAATATGTCATTTAATTCCAAAATGACCAAAATGAACCAAAAATGACTTATATAATATAAATTTCTACAGCCAGAGTATCATGAACAAAGTTTACATAACTATTAACATTGTATGTATCAAAAAAGTAAAAAAATAAATACATGCCACCAAAATCCAGGCCCTGGTTACCAATGTTGACCACAAAAATTATCTTTATATTTTCTATAAGGTGTTACAGAGGTCAATTCGTAAGATTATCAAGGTAAACCAAGTCTATAAATAATTTAGGCCTATTATATAATAAAGTGAGGTGATATATTCAGGAGGTCCAGGACGCTTACTACAACATTAAATTTGGGGTGGAAAAGAACACGATTTTTTTTTTAATTTTCATAAATAAAAAACAACTTTTTGGCCAAAACAGATACAATATTAATCTAGTATAAACCTTTAGTTTACATTTTTTCTATCGTATAGGATCTTTGACTTTGGAAGAAGGAGGGTTCAAATATGGGATGGCTTTAAGGAAATAATAGAATTCTGGGAACTGAAGGAGGTGGTAGGCTAGGGCGTGATTGTGGTTTATGTTCACTGACAAACGGCATGGTCCTGTCGTAAGGCAGAACTTATAATCTTTGACTGGGAGAAATGGGGTGTAATGAGGTGGACTGGATAGAACTAAGTCAAGATAGGGATACGGGGTAATGAGGTGGATTGGATAGAATTAGCTCAAGATAGGAATAGTGGGAGTAATTTCTAATTGCGGGAATACATTTTTGAGTTACTAATACCACGAAGTAAGTAAGAATAGCCCGAACAGTTACTAAGATGCTGTAGAACAAAACACACCATAAATAATCTAATATAGGCCTAAGTGATTGATTAATTTTTCAATAGAAGGGCTTAAATTTAACACCATGGTTAGTAGAGCCATCCGACAACTTAGCTCAGTCGTTAGCATGTATGTCTACTGAGCTAAAGGCAAGGTTCCCGGGTTTGATTCCTGTCATGGCTGATAATGTTTCATTGGTGAAATGTGTGGTAAATTAACGGTCGGAGACTGGATGTTGTGCCAGTCCTAGTATTAAATTAGGTAATAAGGTATATGAAGCTACTACAGGTCTAGCAAGTTGGTAGTGGAAGATATATGCTTTGAATAAAAAACTGATCCGGACAACAGGCTGGAGTCAGTAATGGACCAAAAGTAAAGTTAGTAGTTCCATAATCAGTGAGGTAGGCGGGAATATTAGAGGAAATATAGCCACATTAGGGTGGAGAAAGTAAGGGAAAACCCTTGTTATTAAACACATTTCTTGCATTAGTAGGCACGTAAACTAAATATCTGGCTCGGTCTGGCTGGTCTGGACTGTGAGGTAGTTGTTCGAATCCCAGCCCGGTTTACTTAGGGTATTTTCCTTAGATGGATTCTAGCTCTCACTCCATGAGAATGAGGGTATATTTGTTTTAAAAAAATGTTACCAAACTCCTCCCTTTTCTATTCACGTAATTAAAACTTTTACTTCCCAGTCGGATGCTAAGATACTGTAGAAAAAGTCGACAACAACAACAACAACAACAAAAACATATATTTTTCGCCAGTGTATTAAACAGAATAAAATGAAAAGGAAGCTGTTGAAGATGGATTGAGAGGAAATCTACATTTTATCATTTTTATCTCTGTTAACTTGGTTATTGATGATTCAAAGTTGTTGATAGAAAATTGCAGGCAAATCCCAAATACACGATTTTATTTTTTCGTAAAAATTAAGAAAAAAAAAGGAAATATTTCAGAGTAATAATAAGGGGGGCTGGAACCCTTCTTATTTCCCATTCTTGATCACCCATGGTCACCATTGTTAATAACATAAAAAATACTATCCAGAGGACAAAGGCTGAAATTGTGTCACAGATCACCAAGTCACCTGAGCCTCAAATATGAGTCAGCCTCTTTCTAGTCACGCGCTATATAGAGTGAGAGCTATTCCAAAACCAGGCTTGGATTTCGTTTCAACTGTCCTGGAATTCCACGAACCGGTGAGGGCGAAATAACGTTGACGCTTCCAAACGCCTCCATGTGAAATTATTCGGAAGACCACCACTACGGTATTCACGAGGGTGGGGTGACGTCATTGCGATAGTCAAAGCGCTGGAGGGTTGTCCTCATGAGCTCAGTCGGTAGCTCACTAGCTTTACAGGCTAAGGGGAATGGTGTATCCATCAGCCGTGGCCAAAGTACGGTCCGCGAGCCGCATGCAGCCCGTGACAACAATGTAACACACAATTATAAAACTCTCCTGATTTTACTAACAAAAATGTCGAAGTAAATACATAATAAGTGCATGTTTGTGAACGTATTAACAAATGAGCACGCTTGTTTATAAATTTTACATTTGTATAAGTATAAGCTTGTGTGTGTGGTAATTACAATATTTATGTGACTAATACATGTGGTTTTGTGTGAAAATAAAGTTAATTATTTATTAAATTTAGATATTTGTGACACCAGGCCAGCTAGAGAGAGACCTTATAGATGTGTGTGGCCCTTGAGGAGAAAAGTTTGTCCACCTTTGGTGTATCCCAAAGTTTTAAAGAAAACCAATTTTTTCCCCACATAACTAATTCTAATTTTGTTTTAATTTCAAAAAAGTGTTTTTACGATATTTTTTCTATTTACTTTAAAATTCGTTTTAGTTGATAAATTTAGATTTACAGGATGTTCCAAATCTATTAACTGTAATTGTTTGATATTCTATATTTAACTTAATAACTTGCTATAGATGAATGTGTAAATATTTCATTGTGATTGCCTGAATACTTCATAAACTATTAAGTGTATTTACTACTACACATAAAAATATATTTTTAAGTGACAGCTTATTTTTTATTTATTTACATTTTATATTCACATTTATGGTGGATTAGTTCCGTGGAGTTATATGTTTGATTTTCTTTTAAGAAGTTAAGTTTTTAAAATAGCTTCGTCACTATCTAGTGCTGTTAAGCGTTTTTAAACAGCACTCCATTTAAGATTTTTTTTTGCACTGATATACCATATTGAAGGTGACCATGCAAGCACAATCGTAGCAGCCATGTATACAACTAACATTCTACATAGTTCTTAATCCCAACCAAACACCTCTCACCACACAGATTGAAACTGCGCCAGCATAGACGCTACTGTAAAACCAGAGTATCACTTTCAAACAGATCACAGGACATGCAGATACAGATAAAGAATCTCGCCTTGCCTTGTATCACTTGTCAAAACCGTCTAATTCGGTTTGCTGCCGATGGGGAGGTCAGCGCTCGAAAACTTTCTGAATTCAGCGAGGGTGATATTTCCTAAATGTTTTCTTACCCTCTCTTCACGCCAATAAGAATATATTTAATCCAGGATTCTCATCCACACCCTATTAAATTACGGAAACCAGCCGGGTATTACGAAGTGAGGCTAAAATTATACACATATCTAAACACATTGCGTGTTTCACTTTCTAATATTCGTCTGGGCCATTCGCATATTTACACAAATGCGAAAGGAACGTGGAAGATATAATGTAGAGAAAGTGTATCCACATTGGTACAGCTTCATGTAGGACTCCTCTAATTTACTTTGTGTCCAGCTTTAAGGCTTTACTATACATATTTAATAATAAATAGTACTTTAAAGAAATTATGCAACGATAAGAAGAAGAGGCTTTCATTAAGTTAGAAATTTGTATATTTTTATATGCTCTGGTCTTGTTTTCATAGCTAGATTTATAGTATTACGCAATTACATAGGTCCAACATGGCCGGGTTATCAAATTTTAACCATGTTAATGGGGCGGGAATAAGGAAGATGAGTTTAAAGGGAATATATCGATATTAATCAAGAGGAAGAGTATAAAACCCGTTTAATTAAAATATTAAAATTAAAAAATTAAATTTTATCTGAAGAAGATATTTGTAAACCAATGTTGTCATGGGAATAATACAAGAGTGTATTTGTTAGAGTATTTTCATAAGCTACCATTTGTAGAATCAGAGTTTCTTTTAAATATTTAGATAATTTTTTTGTAGCTCTGCGGTAATTTTTCATAAAATTTTGAGTTAATTTTTAAAGGTTTTAGGTCATTTTAAAAGTCATATTTGTATTTTTATAATTTGACTATCCTAACAACGTCTGGCGATTTGTACAGGCAATATAACTAATTTGGTATTTTCCACCACTCTCCATTATATTCATCCATTTTGCGATGACATATTTTCCTAAGTGAAGATTTATATTCTAAAACAAGTAATGAAATAGTGATATTAGCTCATTTTTAAGTAGGTTTAACGTGAAACGACATTTTTCTTAAATCATTTCAAATGTTTATAAACATAAATCTAGCCTTTGATAAACAAATAACATAGACTTTGAAGTCTATAACAGACAATTTTAAGGTTATTGAGGATTGTATGAATGATTTTGAGGTTTCATATCCACCATTTACATAAATATCACTATATGAGGATATGTTTTCAAATAAGTGGCACACTTAAGGGCTTTGTCAGAGTTAAGTAGCAATATAATGCCCGCTTCAGTGGTCGCATAGTCTAAGGCAGGGGTCTTGAAGCATTTTTGGCTCTAGGGCCAAAGTTTCTGTCTCTTGTTAGCCCACAGTCAACAATACTGTACTTACATTAAAATAATCGTATCAAACCATTCTTACACACTTAAACTCACATAATTTGTTCATTGCAAGGTAAAATAGACACGAAAAACTAAATACACAAACGCTTACAATAAATTTACTTATATCAATGACTGGTATTATTTAGTCCAAATTAATGTTACCTAATAGACAAATGCTCCTTCTTTGTGTTGTCAGCTAAATACGAGTACAAACAGTCCACAACAGTATAAAACAAATTTGTTATTACAGTATGACAAAGCTGTAAGAGCAGGTGGGATCACAAATGAAATGCTAAAGTGTGGGGACCAGATATTATTTGCTAGATTGTATGAGTTGTTCAATGTGTGTGTGTGTGTGTTGGGATTTCGGTTGTTCCTAATGACAGGAAAAATGCGTCCACTGTTCCTTTGTACAAAGGCAAAGGCAGTAAGAGTGACTGTAATAATTGAAAGGAGATTATTTGGTTAAGTATTCCGACCAAAGTTTTTGGGAAAGTTTAATTGAGAAGGTGCGAAGAAAAAATGTGAAACAGATTAGGGGTGTGCAATTTGGTTTTGTGCCAGGCAAAGGATGCATGAACAAGATATTTAAATTGCAAGAAATAATTGAGAAATGTATGGCAGTAAAGAAAAAAGTGTATTGTGCATTTGTTGATCTGTAAAAAACTACGATAGGGTGAATAGGGGTATTCTATAGATTGTCCTGAGAAACTATGGTGGGGATGCATGGCGAGTAAATGCAATTAGGGCGGTGTATGATGGAAGTAATGCGTGCATTTAGGTGGAGGGAGCTTTAAGCGAATAGTTTTACTTTGAACAGGATGATTGACAAGGTTGTATTAAATCTCCATTGTTGTTTAATGTATGCATGGATAAGTGTATGAATGGTGTTTTTGAGGACGTAGTTGGTGTAAAAATGGACAACGTGAACTTGAGAGTGCTGTTATATTCAGATGATTCCAAATGAATAGCTGAGAATAAAAATCCCTAGCAGAACGCATTAAATAACTTGAATGTGGTGCCAGGCAGAATGGGTCTTCGTATAAACAAAGGTGATCGTTTTTGATAAAGACGGCTCGGGAAATGATTGTCATCATTGTATAAATTTAGAAGTGTTAGAACAAGTGAATGATTTTGTGTATCTGGGCAGAATGTTCTGTAAGAATGAAAGAATAAGTGGTTAAATTGGCAGACGTTTGATGTCATCTCGGAGAATTGTTGGATGTATATTGACCATTGCAAAGAACGAATTAGGATCGAAAAAGGCAAAGATGGCAGCATATAAAAATGTGTTAGACACCAACGTTGTTTTATGGGTGTGAAGCGTAAGTTTGTCAGGAGAAACACAAGAGAAAGATTAATGTGGTTGAAATGAGATATAAGAAATTCATTTCGATAAACTCGTATGGACAGAGTTAGTAAAGAACGGATGCTGAAGGAGTGTGGCTTTAAAGGGAATCCAATAGGCCATTGTGAAAGAAGTGTCTGGCATTGTTTTGGCAATGTTGAGAGCATGATTGTGGATAGAGTGGCGAAGCAAATATATGAAGGTAGAGTGTGTGTGGATCAAAAAGGAAGTGGTAGGCCATGTAAGTTATGGCTAAATGTGGTAGAAGAATGTGTCAAAAAGAAAACCATTAAGAGTTTTAAGAAAAAAAAAGATCATGTATGACTCGGTGTGTGGATATTATTGAAGCGAAAGGAGTATGCGAGGATAGGGAATTGGGGAGAAAGTTAGTGAGAATGTATTAGGTACGCAGTTGTTTTTTTTAGTTATATTCACAGTTTCTTGCCTACCCCGTGAAGGAACGGTGGGATTATGTATGTATGTATGTATGTATGTATGTATGTATGTATGTATGTATGTATGTATGTTATGTATGTATGTATGTATGTATGTATGCATGTATGTATGTATGTATGTATGTATGTATGTATGTATGTATATATGTATGTATGTATTTATGTATGTATGTATGTATGCATGTATGTATTTATGTATGTATGTATGTATGTATGTATGTATATATGTATGTATGTATTTATGTATGTATGTATTTATGTATGTATGTATGTATGTATGCATGTATATATGTATGTATGTATGTAAGTATGTGTTATTAGTCAGTATAAGCAATGTTATTTGAAGTAGCAAAAAATGCTGAAAAAAAGACACACATTTAAACTATAAGAAGGATTGAAACTACGACAGTATGAGCTACGTGAAGCGAGAGGCATCGTGATAGGACTAAATAAATTTCTTATTCCCGGTTCAAGATATAGTTATATCATCAATGTAAACGTACAGAAGGACTGTTTGATTAAACGGATGTCTCGAGCTAGCGACTCTTTTTGAATTCAATCAATTTTGACTGAATACATAACATCTCCTACTATCATTTATGATAGAATTCAGTAATACTTCAGGTATGACTAAGTTTACCGCTTTATCTGACAATCCTTCCAAGCACATAGGATACCCTTACAGGCTGCCCACGGAATAGCAAACGGGTAGTTAGCTACACATAATAATATACAAAGTGTTATATCATGCAAACTAGAATTGCAAATCCATTTTCAGTTTATAAGATTGCTACAATGCTTGCCGATCATCTTCCAAAACTATGCTCTTAAATATATTTAAAAAAATCTCATAGATATATTTGGCACTGTTTATTTTTGATATTGCAACTCCAAGAGTGATTTCAAGTCGGACATCAAATATTCTAGTTTTGGATTTTGATTTTATGATCCTCATTCGTGAAAAAATCTGATCGTAGAAAGAAGTACTCCTAGGCAGTGACATCATCTTTAAAGTATGTAGTCGAATTGTTAGAATGATGTACTTGTCAACATGCTTAGAGTAGAATTAAATGAGTGCCAGGTTTAATTTTTCTTTTAAATCAGTGTTGCACTGTGAATAAATTATTTCCATTAGTGCAGAGCAGCATGTCAGAACACACACACACACAAAATGACAGTTTTGGGAAGGGAGTTGAAACTCTTTTCTGGAGCTGAATTTTCACATAAACTAAGTTTGTTTTGAAAAGAGTTGATGCTGTCATAAAGATTGTGGATTAAGTTAACTTTTCCTTACATCCCTGTGTTCAGATGATTAATATATTTCTTAATGTGAGTCAGTGATCCCAAATCACTCAGGCTCATTAAATTGAGGCACAGGTTTTCCTTGGCGTTCCATAAAAAATTGTATGGCTTCCTTCAGTCAAACATTCTTACTCTGGAAAGCAAACGAATGTTAGAAAAATAAACAGCATCCCTTTACTCTGAATTCATCTTGGACATAAGTTTTGAAACTCTCAGTAGTTGAGTCCTCGGGATCTGATAAAGTTCACGACTTTTATGATGACCTTCACCATTTCATCTAAACTTAATGAGTTGCACATAAGTTCCTATGGTGGGTAATATACTAATACTAAACTAAAGATAAGTCGTCCTGACTTTTATTGATCAAAGAAACCAATATTTTTTATTTACTAAACATAACCGGTGCACCGTCTGTTATAACTTCACATACATTTGCAAACTTCATATTGACTTGATTTAAAATTATCTACCATCAAACTTTCAGGTATACAACATCCTTTCATAGTTTATTTCGTAGGATAAAGGCCAGCCATCTTTTCCCTAGCCTAAAAATTATCATCAATACTACGGATGAAGATAGATAACTGAGATGTATCAATCATATCCTTAACTTGATCAATAGGAACGGTTTAAAACAGCAAATTATACGTACGATCCTTGAGATAATTTTCTATACATCCTGTCAACTCTTCAATTGTTCTGACAACCGTTTCTACGGACGGGCGGACTTTGGAAAAATATTATTTTGAAATTAGCATAATACAGCTGCAGCTGATTACTTGCATTTATTTATAAATTCTTCATCTGATACAAGTTTTGATTTAGTAGATTTTTTTTTCTAATCTAATGAAGCTCGCCTTCAAATCGAATTAACTTTTTACATTTTATCTCCTAAATAATGTTTTAAGTCGTAATCTTTAATGATAGCTACCAATTCATGACACTCAAAACACACTAGCTTCTGGTGAACTTCAACTAACCAGTATAAATTTGTCCACTTATCTTAAAAAATATGAAGTTCAACACTAACTTTACGCTTTTTACTTGTGATAGGTGCCAGTGTAACTTACTGTGGAGACGAAATTATGACTTAGGGCCAGTTTCATAGTCAGACTTAGTGCACCTCAAGAGTAGCTCGATACCAAATAAAAGACGGCACATACCTAAACTCGAATAGAATGGGCAAGTTTCATATTTGAAACTTAGCCATTTCATTCTGGTTTAGGTAGGTGTACTTTTATATTTGGTATCAGGCCGGACTTGAGCCTTAGAAAGCTTCACTATGGAATTGGCCCTGGGCACGAAACTGCACCCAATTGTCTCAGCAGTGATGAGGGGACGCGAACACTCCTGACCATGTTCCAACACATCCAAAATACTACCCCCTTTCTTGTCTATTAGAGCTATCATTCAACGGTTCAAGGCACATTTGTTTAAAAACTCATTTATTTCTTCACTTAAGAAATAAAATCGATTGTAAAGTAAGTTTAAATACGTAAGTAATACTTTATACTGGTCATTTTTACTCTCAGATTAACTTAATAATATTTGTAAACCATCGGGCCTCAAATAATGTTACGGTGGGTCACAGTTTCAAGGCCTCACAGTGGAAATGACTGTCGATGACAGGAGATCGAGGTTCAAGTCCTGGTTGGGTGTACTAAGGGTGATTTTTCCTAAATTAATTTCCACTATCTTTCCACGTGAATCAGGATACGCTTCTTCTCAAATGTAACCTTACTCATCCCTAACACTAAAGCGTAATTAGTACATATATGTATAGCCCGAACGGGTATTAAGGTGAAGTGACAAAATGAAACAAAAAAATCTATCGTTATATTATCTAGCACCCTCCATTTAAAATTTTCGCAAAAATAGCCCCCCAATCATTCATTTGAGCGTTCATATAATAAACAAAGGCCTCTTTAGGATTTGTTTTTATTAGTACACATTTGATGAATGGTTATACAAACTCTTATTAGAATGTCCCAATTTAAAATGTAGAAACAGCATCTAGATCTCAAAACACTAATTCAACACTTTTGGAAATGACACCGACTCAATTTTACACTGCTTATATTTTGACTTGAATACAATAATTACTACTGATCAAATTACGGAGGTCCAGTTTTCATATGAAGAAATTTTTAGAAAACACAAACATATAACTTTGCAGTCAATATTATTAGCATTTGACTATAATATTAATGTTAGGTTATAGGTTTTGATAATATCTATCAAAAGCGACGCCAGAAGATCACACGACCTGACGTATGAATACGTGAAAGTAGATTTAATGACTTTAATACTTGTAAAATATTGAACTGCATTAAGTCCTATCCTTTTAAAAGCTCTCTCCTGATTTTACGTCAATTTTTCCATTTACTGAAATGTTCTTTCAATATTTTTAACAGTAATTCAAATTAATTTTGAGGTTTAGGAAGAAATAAGCTTTTCCCCTCTCCCACCTATCTTTATCAGGGAGTGTAGTGGTGAGGGGTTGTCGTGACCACCATGATAACGTCCATTCCAAAACATCAAACCTCTTCCTGTTCAGTTGTAGTATTAGGACTCTAAATTTGAAATCTATGTAAATAGAGGTTTCATGAAAATTCTGCCCTTCTCAGATTCTACTTCCTCTCGTTCTTTCCTCATTAGACTCTCCACTGTAAATACTAGATCGACCACAAAGATAGTAATTTGAATAGAGACGGAGGGGAAAATGTGATAAGGTAGAAAGTGTGAAAGAGACCCACGCAATGCCATCTAGTTGGGCCGTCGTAAATAGCCTTTTATGAACAGATAAAACAACAGAGAGTCACCAATTTTGACCAAAGGTCACCATCTCTAATGTACAGCTCTAGACAATGACACTAATGTTCAAAGGTGATAGCTATGGAGCAAATGGCTTAGCATATGTATGTATGGAAGTATAGATGACAAATTTCTAGTAAAATTTGTAGACCACAAAATTACGGAAGTAAATGTGATTCCTTATAATATTGAAGTTTTAACATATCTGGTCTACAGCAGACCAGGGAGACCCAGCTTTGCACCTGTGTATTCCAGTTAGAAACGCTGTAATCAATAGTTGATTGTTGTAGAAGGGAACTGGAATTTTTGGATTTGCTTGATTGTAACTCTTTTGATGAGGTTTCTGGTACAAACGGCCTTATAACAAGTTATATTGAAGTGTAAAGTTTAAAATTTGGGCCATTTGGGTTGAATGCGTTACAATTAAATCATCTAAAATTTCAGCTTTAGTTTTATCCGGTCATTTTGGAGAGATTATTCTTAAATCAACAGCCTGAATGTTGGTTTGATGTGATTTATATACATCTGGCATTGGGCATGCATTCATGCCTTCAGATGGTTAGTGCTTCCTGTAATATCAGAGTGAAATACATTGCACTAGGAGAGTTAAGACAAAAGTGTTGGTTACCCATTGCCTTCTACATTGAATTTCTATGAGCGAGCACCAAAGAGCTTGAAAACAGACAACCTTTCATTTTTACATTTTAGTATGATTTAAGCTTTCTAACTCTCTTGGTTTTTGAACTACAGTTCTAAAACACATACCCCCAAACACACGCACATATCTACAAAAACAAATACAAATCCTATATTATTTGATGATTGATCATTGGTTCCCATTGTCAGGTGTCCTATTCATATTCATTCTCTCTTAGTTCCGTGTTGGAACCAATTTTCACAAACTAGACGGTTGCTTCATCTGCTGAGATTGAATTCGTTATAACGTCATAATTTTCTGAATGGTCTAAGGCGTCACTCTCGAAATATATTGGACTGCTGATAACGGGTAGATCCGAGTTTGAATCTCATTAGGATATAATGGAGGTGGTTTTAATTTTTTTTAAAAATTATTTCTTCATCCAAGCAAATGTGCGTACACTTTATCTCTCGTCTATTATTTATAATCACTAATACATTTGCTTAATTAGTACATAAGCGTACATCCGGAACGGGTAGTGCGACGCGGTGCTAAAACCAACAATTAATTTCATAGTTCATTTGGAAAAAGTATTTAATTTCAAAAGAGTTGTCATTGAGTAATTGAAACAGTTCGTTGAGTGACATTTCATCGTTTGCATCAAAAGTCACAAATCCGTAAGTATTCTAGCGTTCCGGGAGCTGTTCTATAAAGTGAGTTTTTCCACACTCCTCCATGCCAAAAGGTAAAGCATAAATTGAATTGACCTGTTAGTCTTTTCTTGCTCAAACCACAGTATGAAGCTTAAGCCCGTAGAATGGGGTTAAGTGGTGGTCTGCCTTAGGGTCTCAATATAGGTTCCTACAAGTATTTTTAATGTCGCTTTAGGTACACATCTTTAGACATCTCTAAGTTCCTTTGCAAAGCTTCTTGGTCTTGAAGCCACATTGCTATCACACAAATTCACTGTATACAATACATTATTTGATTACTTCCTTGTGCAATCTTGAGTTTATGCTAGATTTCTATAGGTGAGTCATATTTTTGTTAGAATATATTATATACGCAAAATATAACATCAAATAAATGGTTAAACTTAACCCAATTGTAGTTTTATTTGCTAAAGAAACACGATTCGCCTACTCATATTAATAATAAGCAACCAACACAAAATATAGTTTCTCTTTGGACTTGGTAGGATGTTTGTGTACATCCCAAGACTCTCGTTGCCCAGGAGATTTATAGTTAGTGGGTTGATCTTTACAAATTCCTTGTTGCCAAGGAGACTTACAAAATATATCTATACATTCAATTTTATATGTTTGATTTGCTAACAAATTTAAGATGCAACTGTAACCACACTAACAGTAGGGTTTATTGAAACGGCTTCGTTTGCTGATAGGATAGTGTGATGGTATATTGCTTACCCCGTTTTATTAAAGATAATGATTACAACAGAAGAAGTCCCGTCTCGATCTGATTAGTACTTTTTGAGTTTACTAGACACAAACAGAGAGAAAAGTGAACTTTCTTACATATTTAGAGTTTCATTATTACGTTTACGGATGGCGATAATATAGAAAAAATATAACAGACATCACATCTACTTTGGTGGCAGCATGGTCTAAGGTGTCATTCTCACAATGGATGAGACATATTTTTACATTATCTCTTCATGAAAATGCAGGTAAACTTCCTCAAATTTCAACTTTTTATTCCTAATACATTAGCGTATGAGTACATATGCTTACAAATCGAATGGGTAGTAAGGCGTTATGGTAAATAAAAAAGCATCACAGTAAATATTTTACTCTTTATGATTTTATTTTATTAGGGAATAACCTTATTTTTCTTCTAGTGTACCTATTTTGTAGAGCTATAATTAATAAGTGCCTGTGTATGCTATATACCAGCACTTACAAACATTGATGGTAGATTTAGGTGAAAGTTAGGGTAGTGGGTGAGGAGGGATTCGGGGAGGGGGAGATAGAGATAATACCTCTATAAAGTCCAAATATTCACGCACGCAGCGACGGAAAGATGTAACCCGTAAAATGTATGGGTTCAATCCAAATCGAATCACTCGCCGACGGAGCATAAAGTCAGCGACGCCTGTCAGTTCCACGGACACTGGACACGCTATACAAGAACTACAAGCGCTGATCCGCACACTTATAACTGGCAGCACTAGGGTAGGGGTTAGCGCACTGGTCTTTTAACCTGGAGGTCGCGGCTCAATCCCACATTAACTGAAATGGCGAGGTGTATTTGCTATCTCATATGATTTCCAGCCAATGATGTTTATTCCAAATTCACATTTATGACCGGGTTCTTCTAGTTATTACCTCTGGTAATACCTCAACCTTCATTCCAAATTTAAATTATCCCTCACATCAAAAAGTGTATTTTTGAATAGGTTTTAAAATTCATATTTCCATACTTTTATAAGATTAGGGCATATCCCCTATAACTTAACTTTATTTTTAATTTACTACCACACTAATAAGTGGTGGTTTGGGATAGTGTGGATAAATAGTAAAGTTAAATTAT
Organism: Timema shepardi; assembly: GCA_902151425.1. Lineage (NCBI taxonomy): Eukaryota > Metazoa > Arthropoda > Insecta > Phasmatodea > Timematidae > Timema > Timema shepardi. The sequence continues at coordinate 149,625 of CABFVX010000168.1, read as the reverse complement.
TACACTATTGCCAAATGTGGATTGTATGTGTTTGAAGCCATTTAACTAGAAAAGTATGAAGATTTTAAAATTAAGGTATAGGAGAAATTACTTAAAAACTAATAGAATAAAACACTTATCAATGTATTCTGAAAACTCAAAAATTACACCTGAATACGGGAATCGAACCTGGGACCGGGTTTGATTACCGTGTCCAAGTGCCATTTTTCAATTTTCAGAATTTGTTGTCTGGATGGAGTAATCCTCACTAAAATAATAATAAATAATAATAATATTTAGCACCGCGTCTTACTACCCGTTCGGGTTATACGCTTTAAGTACTAATTACTCTAATGGACTAGGAATTTGGAAGGTTGAAATAGAGGAAGTGAACCCGCATTTGCGTGGATGGAGAGTGGAAAACCATTTAGGAAAAACTACCCCCAGTTCACCCGGCCGAGATTCGAACCTCGATCTCCCCGTCCTCAGCAGTTGAACTCAACACGACAAGCGCGTTAGTCAACTATGCCACCGAGGCGGGTCATAAATAATAGCTTTGGCTATTTGATTCTTATTTATCAACGTGTTAAATGGTTTAAATATTTGTAAGCATGCAGGTAAATCACTCCATACAATAAGATAATATTGAAAATTTGAATTTTCAAAACTGGTCTCAACAAATAAGATGTTCATAATTTACCAATAGTAAAAAAAAACTAAAAAAAACTACTTCGTTTGGTATAAAATTTAAATTCACCCAGATATCCCAACTTTGCCTGAACACACCAATTTTCAAAGCCTAGGATAAAAAATGCTTGAAATTGGCACAAATAATATAAAACATTACCTTATGATGTGGTTGAAAAATTAAATTTGGGAGACATGTAAAGGAGCCAAATCAATTATTCGAAAAAATATTAAAATGTAAAACATGAAATGCGTTAAACGAAAAGAATGGATAAGTAAAATAACTTGAAATATTTCGAAAATTATTATAAAATATACTTTTTTAAATGGAAGAAGATTTAAATTTTGTATGCAGCTAAAAAGGAGCCCCTCGAACCAGATTATCATTAAAGTGGTTATACGCTTTAAGTACTAATTACTCTAATGGACTAGGAATTTGGAAGGTTGAAATAGAGGAAGTGAACCCGCATTTGCGTGGATGGAGAGTGGAAAACCATTTAGGAAAAACTACCCCCAGTTCACCCGGCCGAGATTCGAACCTCGATCTCCCCGTCCTCAGCAGTTGAACTCAACACGACAAGCGCGTTAGTCAACTATGCCACCGAGGCGGGTCATAAATAATAGCTTTGGCTATTTGATTCTTATTTATCAACGTGTTAAATGGTTTAAATATTTGTAAGCATGCAGGTAAATCACTCCATACAATAAGATAATATTGAAAATTTGAATTTTCAAAACTGGTCTCAACAAATAAGATGTTCATAATTTACCAATAGTAAAAAAAAACTAAAAAAAACTACTTCGTTTGGTATAAAATTTAAATTCACCCAGATATCCCAACTTTGCCTGAACACACCAATTTTCAAAGCCTAGGATAAAAAATGCTTGAAATTGGCACAAATAATATAAAACATTACCTTATGATGTGGTTGAAAAATTAAATTTGGGAGACATGTAAAGGAGCCAAATCAATTATTCGAAAAAATATTAAAATGTAAAACATGAAATGCGTTAAACGAAAAGAATGGATAAGTAAAATAACTTGAAATATTTCGAAAATTATTATAAAATATACTTTTTTAAATGGAAGAAGATTTAAATTTTGTATGCAGCTAAAAAGGAGCCCCTCGAACCAGATTATCATTAAAGTTAAAAAAGTTGAAATATCAAATTATAAATCAGGGAATGAGGAAACGTGGGAGATGGTGTTTCAAAATGTTCTTAACTAACAGAAAGATTACCTAATGGGTTTAGTAGAAAATTTAAATTTTGTAGAGGCAGATGAAATAAAATGTAAAAATAACCAATTGAAGGGTCAATAAAGTGCATTATTTTGTGTATCTGGGTGGCGTGCTAAGTAATGTTTTTTTCAGATATCTTATTTATTTAAAATTATTGATTGCCATGATTGGCTTGTGATTGCCATAGCTAGCTTGGTTTTTTAAAGGAGCATTTATAAAATAAAAGCTAGAGGTCGAATGTTGAAGCGCCAAATTCGATATAGTTTTGATGAGACCTAACCATGCGAAAAACGGATCAAATTGATAGTTAATTTTGTAAATCTTTTAATACACACATTTTTACATTTCAAAAACTTAATGGCGTCAACCTGCGATCAAGACATACCAACCAAGTGGCTAGGTTAAGATAGTGACATCTTCTGTGAATTCAGGTTGTCATGTGGTTAGCACAATGATCTCTCCGGCCATTAATCTCAGTATTCTAGAACAGAGAAGATTTTTTTTTTATTCAAGTAGCTCCTCTTTTGTGCTCATGACCTCGTTCCAGACCCATGGTTTCACATAAAATTGTGATGTGCTGAGGATCAAACCCATTACCTTTGGATCCTTAGTCAGGAACTCTGATAAGTAGTCCATAGAGGTGGTATTATTTCTACGTAGCCATCTACATTCTATAAATTTCGGGCACGTTTATGGCAGCTCAGTCACATCTTGTATTTTTTTCCCTCCAATAATAAGGAGGATTGTTCTCAAATTTCTCTCGGATTCTTTGATGTTTATTTACTAAACAATTTTCCCTTCTTCGCAACATGAACTCAGGAACACCTCCTCTTAATTTTACCTTCCTTATTTCCTACCCCTTGAGTTTAAATATTTGGAAAGCTTGGATGGGTAGCACGACAAAATAAAATATATTTATTTAAATGAAGAATTTCCTTGAGTTGTGAGGGAATTTTCTAAATGCCTAAATAACGTAACGGTAGGATGTATAAGAACAAAGATTAAATCTTTTTTTTTATATCGTGAAGTTACACTGATAAATTTCCTAGCATTTTACACAGTGATCCGAAACAAATAAAAAGTTGCAAGCTTTAGTTTTATTTAAATTGCACCTTGTCTTAGTACTTATTATACCAGGAAAGCAATTAAAGACCCCAGAGAAACAACAAGACAGCTCCATTTTAGTTGGGTTTTTTTTCGGAGATACAAACAACTGTTTATAAAAATACCTAGTGTGAATAGACTTATTAAGTAAAAATATATTACTTGTATGTTGTGTAAAGATAACGTAATTATATTTAAAAGTTTATTCACACTATTTATTTTTGTAGACATTGTTTTTTATCCTCTAGAAAGAAAAACAAAACAAAAATGGAGCTGTGTATTTACAACAATGGTATTTTCAATTTGGATTTTTGGTGGAAAAGCGCCCTTGTTCACGGAACATCATTTCTTTTTAACAGTTAATTCATTGAAACAAAACAAATAGAATTTCATCATAGCTGAGCAGTAAACTTAATGTGATATCTACTACGGGATGAGAACAGGACTATCTCACCAAACAATTTAACCCAAAAAGCTAATATTATGTAAGAAGTTCAAGCGTAAAGCCAGAAACTTTATTAATGGGATAGTAATTTTTTTTTTAGCGCTGCGTCTTTCTACCCGTTCGGACTATACGTATATATACTAAAAAATACGCTAGTGATTTTAAGGATTAGGAAATCTATATTTAGAAAAAGTATACCAGAATTTGCGTGAAGGGAGAGTAGAAAACCATATCGGAAAAACCACCCTCAGTACACCCGACAGAGGTTCAAACCTCGAGGTCCCTGTAATCGATAGTCTAGTGCTGTGAGATTAGCGCGTTAGACCACGTGGCCACCGAAGCGGTTTTAGTAATTATTTGATTTGGGGGCGGAGGATATCATATACGCAAACGCTTCTTGTTTTTAATCCCGACTTGTGAACGAAGGTATATATATTTTATATATATATAATATATTATATATATATATATTTAACCCCCGAAAGATAATTCAAAATGGTGGAACAACTTTAAAGTCGGTGCGGACCTTTCTTTGGAGGTCTCTTGTGGCTAAACGGTAATACCTATTAAAAACGGCTCTGGAATTACATTAGTTTAGATCCACTTGCAAAGAAGACTCACTGAGTAAAACGAGTATATCTAGATATATAAATAGAGCTACATGTATAATCCCAGGTGTGTATAGATTTGTTCTTTGGAGAATTTATGCACACGCATTTGGTGTTTCATTTATGGCACCCGTGGTTATTATAAATTATATTAGTTTTATATCTACACAATTATTGTAATCATAGTTTGTTATCATTAACATTCACGTTTACCTATCGCAGCCGTTGATAGAGGTTACAAGGAAGGGCCCCTCGTGGAGTTCTGGTCTAGGGCATCTGTGCCCTGGGACATATCTCACTATTTTCTCCGCCCACCACGTTTGCTAATGGTCGAACCGTTTAAAAAAATAAATTATCTGCGCAGAATGAGAAATGCAAATAAAACTTTTCAACCTCAAAGCTCTAAGATTGAAAAACAACAGCTCTCTCAAGTCCAGACGTGACTCTGTAGCCTCTCCTTGTTCGTGTTCTACCCATCGCGCTACATAGCCTCCCAATGCGGTCTGCAATGGATGGCTAACGTTCTTCTAGTCGATGCTCATCCCTTTGATCTCTCGTTGGAGGCAAAGAGCGATATTGATCGGCTGCGGGGAGGGAGGGATCAGAGGAAAAGGGGAAGTGAAGGGGAGAGCTGAGAGGACACTGAGAAGATGCGGGAGAGGCAAAATGAGTGATGAAAGGGATATAGAAATGAAGAAATTAAATACAAAAGAGTGTCAATCTCCTTGCACTAAAATAGAAATGGACTTCCTGTCATTCATCATGGATGGCTTGAAAGCATTTTTCGCAAAAATTGGATAGTCTATTAAAAAAATAAACAAGAAGATTTCAGTGTAAATGAAGCAGCGCTATGGCAGTTTAACAACTACACATAAAACATTGCTAGTGAATTTAAAATAGGTGACAGAGTGCGTTGGACTTTTGAAATAAGATGCAAGATTGAGTTATAAAAATATATCGTTAAATACAGGTCTATCGATGGTTTTATTCTGTTGAAAATATGAGGATGGTTATTAAAGTGACCGTAAGTATACTGAGAATCCTTTAAGAATAAAACAGTAGTGAATTTTCTGCGTGAAATTATTCTATTTTGAGAATAACTTTTGACGATGGAGACATATGATTTTTTTAATTATCAACTGTAAAAAAATATGATTGCTTATGAGATCTATTTTTTTCTTTAAAAATAATATTAGTTTAACTATTCATGCATGGTACATTATTACATAGCCATGTCCAAAATAATGTCAGTAAATTAAAAATATCCAAAATAGCTAATTTTAGACCATTTAGACCAAATTCGGTCGTTAAGAATAGTTAGCCAATGAAAAAATATACTATCTGTGTCTCGTTCTTACCAGGCCAAGAGATAAAAATTTTAAAACTCAAGGTTTTACTTTTAAAATATACCATAGGCAATTAAGTTAATCTATTAAAATACTATTATTTACACAAGAGTCAAAATATTATGAAATTAAACTATGTGAGAGGATTTTTTTGAAACGGGTATCCGAACTAATCCAATATTTTGAAAGAAAATAAGAAATTTACACAAAACTAATTTAATACACAATCTGGTAGGGGGTGAAAGTAAGGGATGGGCGAGGGGGAAAGGATCTATCCTGTACCAAGGCGGTTATTTTTTTTAATTACGGGTTTTCATACTTTCTCTTAAAAGATTAATATAAAATTACGCTACATTTAATAAATTTTCATATTTCTCTTAGTAATATACTGTGAAGAATAAATAGTGAAATTGGAATATATTTTGATTAAAACTGTGTACAAATAATATCTTTTAGCTGAATATTTTCTAAAGAATTCTCTCTAAATTTTCTACAACTGCTATTTATTTTAGAGTCTCATTTTTACGTATGTTGTGTATCTTTCTTGGTGTGTAGATTACTAAGTAATTCTAACTTAATTTTGCTTAAACTCACTTTGACAAAGATACTAATTTTATTCAATAAATATAGCATCATTATAATTTATCCGACGCCTTATCTCAATCGATAGCCTGTCTGTCTGTCTACTGAGCTAAGGGCCCTGGATTTTATTCCTGGCCTGACAGAAAAAATTATCATTGGTGAATTTATCAGTGATGAATTAACGGCTGGGGACTGGATGTTGTGTCTGTACTAATCCTAATTTATATTATAAGGCAAGGCTATGACAGGCCTAGCAAGCGGTAGTGGAAAATATATAGCTTGAATAAAAAACTGACCCAAGCCTCATGCTGGAAACAGTAATGGGTGTAAAGTAAAACGCATCATTTTAATTACTATGACTTAGTGAAAGGCTCAAAAGTTCTAAGTAAACGAGTACTTGAAATGAATAAAAATACTTCCTTCTGTATTTATTCGTGGAAGATAATTTACATTCCTCCTCTTTCAACTTTGAGCAGTAGAATGTATTTATTGAAATTTTTCATTTACATTTAACTTAATTTTAAATGTACAACAAAAACTCCTGTGAATTGCAATTTTTTTCAAATTTGTTTACATAAATTGATTTTACTTTGATTGAAATATTCAAATACTCTATTAAAAATAAGTAAATTCTATTCTTGGTATTTTAAAATCAACAATGAACACTAATTATTTGGCTTGATTTTGGAATGTTAATTGAGGGGACTTATCGTTACTAACTAAGAATTCCCCATAAGAGTCAAATGGTTTGAGCTTAAAAATATTGAGGTCAGATTGTCAAAGACCAAAATATTGATTAAATATTTAAAAATAAACTATGTTTAGTTTGATGTAGCATGAATGGCAGTTTTACTATGCAAAGTAATTTTGTTACTAAGAACAGAGTAAAATTTCACTAAACACATTTTGAATACTGTCACCTGGTATGCATTCATTTCAACAATCTATTAATTTCCTTCATATATGACGCAACAAACTTGTTTCAGTGGCATGATGGTCTAAGTTATCCCTTTCAAGTTAGACTGGCTTACTGGTAACGGTGAGATCAGGGTTCAAATCCCAGTCGGATCTACTGAAGCTGATTTTTTCTAAATTGTTTCGTACTCTCCTTCCACGCAAATGCGGGTGTATAAACTCTTAAATGCTTACTTCCTCATCCTTGCCCCATTAGAGTAATTATACTTATAGCCTGAACAGTTATTAGGTCCCTATGATAGACTATATATATAACCCAACAACGTCAGTCCATTTTACTTCCATGATCATTGAGAATATAGGACTATTCTTTCAAACGATTACACTACAAATCTTCATTCTTCTTTTATACACATCACTGAAGAATCAAAATGCCCCAATTTTCATTCAAATAGTTGTTTCTCTTCCACACACAGGAGATTCTGAATGCTTAACCTTCTCTTCCAAACCATTCTATTGGAAAAACCAAAACCTTGAAAACATTTCAATCTGCTTAAGTGCTTCTTTGTAAAGCTAGAAGCATTGATGCTAAACACCTTTCAATGTTACAGTTGTAAGACAAATACGGAATTTGGAAACGGTTATTTCAGAGAACTCACTTAATATGATTATCAACTGTGTAAGAACTTTTCAAAGACTCCCATCAGATGTAATTACTATGATAGACGTTTCTATAAGATAATGATCATTCATTGTTATCATTAGCTTAAATAATATGGTTCTAGGTGTAGTAAACTGAACAACGTGTTTATATCATTTAGAATAGTGTGCAACAAAATATACATGATTTTTATTAATTTATCCAAAGTTAGGGAGATGAAAGTTGTTTGTATATTATTTAGTAATATTACAAAATATGTGTTCAAACGCTATATTTTTAGCACCGTGTCTTACTACCCATTCGGGTTATACTTTTATGCAGCACATAATGGAACCGAGTTTACAATTAGTTATTTTTTATCATTATTTAATAAAATAGAATTACGTAATAATCATAGCCAGTTAAAAAACAATATAATTACATCTTTTAATCCTGCAATGAATTAGGTTGTTTGGAACTTTATTCTCAGTTTGAATTTGATATATTTTTACGTATAATACTGATAGGACAGACGTAAGGTATTTTTAATAGGAAAAAATCCCAGAAATCTGTAAAATGTTCTGATCACTTTTTTGGGGGGCCTTAATAGCATACTAATTTTCCCCCTTTGTGCGAGGTCTGCGTCCGCCGCAGCAATGGAAAAGACAAGCTAAAATTATATTTTCTATCAATATATTCTTTTAAAGTAGTTTTACAGTAAAAAAATCAATTACCATAATTAAATATAATAACATTTTCTATAAAAATGTTCTTGAGTATATTTATCGTGCGATGGATAGTTTCGAAACTATATCCATGTGAGGCGTAGCACCTTCGCGCAGCCACACAGAATTATTGTATTGCCTTGTCGTAGCTCACTTCCTACGTTACATAATAGGCTTATTTATTTGTAATGCTTTTTTAAAAAAGAAGGAATTATCACTAATTTATATTAATGGCTTGGTATTCCAAAAAAACTAATATTTATGAGTAATATTTAGTTCCTATACTTGTTTCTTCACCACGCGTGTTTCTTTTAACGTCGTGTTCTCTGTTCGCTTAATCCATTAATGATAGTGTTATGACAAAATGTACGCTTACAATGCCTAGTATTCTGGATGAATTGTGCGTACAACCCGAATGGGTAGTAAGACGTGGTGCTAATAATAGTTCTAGATGTATCAGAAAAATTTGAAGAAATTTGCCAAGTTTTGGTGGCTAGGATATCATATAGGTATATAAAAAGATGACGAAGACGTTAAAAAATATATGAAATAGTTTTTATCTCACCAATACTTTCCATTTGGACACAATGTAATGTCCATAATTACAAGTAGATGAAATTATCGATTGCTACAAAGCATACGAGATCGGCTTATCTTCAATGACCACTATAATCGCTAACAATTTCAATATTTTCAGCACGTTCATAATATTATTATTATTAGCACCGCGTCTTACTACCCGTTCGGGTTATACGCACTTACGCTAATGTGTAATGGTAGGGTGATTGTGACATGAAATGGAGGACCTACAGTTTAACGNGGAATCCGAACCACGGGGGAGGCCTGGCATTCCCCACATTCACAAGATGTCTTGTCAGAGGTGAAGGAAGGGTTTGGTAATCAGATAAATCTGTGCCGGGACCAAGGATTGAACCCCAGCCGCCAGCACAGAAGTCTGACACCTTACCCCTAGACCTCCAGGTCACCCGCTTTCATTATAGACTCTGACTTAAAATATAAGTGAAAAATGACCCTGGGCACGGGACAGTTCCTGGATAGCTCAGTAGTTAAAGCAGTAGCGTACTAAGCCAAAGGTGCAAGGTTAATTCCCTTGTCCAGGTTTCAATTTCCATTTTCAGAATATAATTTCAATATTGTAAAATTTCAGTGGAAAAAGAGAGTGTTGTCCCTACGAGCAGTCACTTCTAAAACAAAACACATTATGAGAATAATCCTATCGACTCTGTAATACTTTATCAACGAATTTCCCTGGCCGATAAAAAATTACAACAGTATTTTCAGTAGAATCGGCTGCCCTGTTTACATTCACTCCTTTAGGAATTAGAAATGCGAAAAACAAGAAAATCTGTTTCAGATGAATTGTTTTCTGCTGTGTTTAGTGAAAAACATTTTGGAAATATAGTTCAAGCTGTAGACGGGGGATTTATTCTTCACCGTGTGGTTTGGTATAGCAAATATAGGTTTTCTTTGATCCTAATAAAATACTTGAAATATATTAAACACTATTATAAATGAAAGAGTATCATGGTTTTCGAAGGATATAAAGAAGAAGCTAAAAGCACAAAAATTCAGCCAAGCATTTTCGACAATAAATAAACACATGGTAGTTGATTAATTGTTTGATGAGAGGGAATGCACCCGCATTTTCGTGGAGGAAGAGCGTGAAACCACTTAGGAAAAAACACATTCAGTGCACCGGACCGGGATCGAACCTCAATATCCCCGTCTTCGGCAGTCTATACCAACATGAAATTAGCGTGTTAGACCACGTGGCCCCCCCAGGCGGGTATTAGGGTTTTTAAAGCTCATAAGAAATGCTTCATATAACTTCATATAACAAACAAATTAATAATTGGATTATTATAATATCATTGTGTGATAAATTAAATAAGGCTGAATTTTTATAGCGTAGGTCGAATAAAACTTGCTTGCATTTTTCAGCCCCCTAATTATTTAGAATTGCAATTCTTAAACTGTAAAATTGAAATATATATATATACAAATAACAAATTAACTTTACATAGAATTTTCGAAATATATTTATTTCATAATATTAAATGTCACTGTAAGTACATTTGATAACGATTCCGTAATCTTTTAAACAAAGTCTTGAAAAAAATTCTGACTCTAAAACTTATCAAGTTTACTGAAATTTGCTGTATGCATAAATGTTTATTTATATGGTTATATATATATATATATATATATATATATGTGTGTATATATCGTGTTCATGCATGATGTAGCCCCATCTTAGCCCCTCTACAGCCACCTCCCCCTAGAGGTGATGTAAGCTTGGTTTTAATCGAGAAATACTGAACCTGCTTACACAAGTCGCGGTTACCATTAGTATGCTAGTCTGTTGAGAACATCGGTGGAAGCACTTTAACTTCTACTGCTTGAATATGGAGTCATGAACAAGTATCGTCTGTCCGCCGACCTAAGGTGGCTTCATTGAACACGTGCTACACTTAGATACACGAGATAGATAAACTATGATAGTTTGTGGATTACGGTGGTACAAGGGACATCAACTTATACTCCTCGAATATAGAATCATGGATAGAGTGAGTATCCCTCTGCCCAACGACCACATATCGATCTACCATCATTTATTTTGATCAATAAACATTTTACTGTCCTACATTTTCATGATCAACTAAGGGCTATGACTACAAAGATATTAACCCTCTCTGAGTTACCCCTAAAGCTCAGTATAGTTTTCACATGACACAGGTTAGACTTGTTTACAATTACACTTCTTGTATTGTAAGTGAGGTATTATGCGTTAGTATGTATAAACTTATATCGGACGGTACGTGAACCATAGTGTAGACTTTATCTGATCTGATTTTATAGTGACAATAAAACTGGGATCGAACCCCGGCTGGGCATATTGAGTTGTTTTTTCCCTAGATGAGTTTCAACTTGCCCTCCAAAAAAATGAAGTTGTTTACTCTCGAATATACCTTTTCCATTCCTACCTTATTTGTGTAAATTTTCGAATACCCTAAACGGGTATTAAGACATGGGACACGAAAATTAGGTAGGGATAATCACACTTTAAATGAACGGCTTTGAAACTCATTAGTTTAAGAGAATCATTAAAAATACAGGACACAATCTAATTCCTACCAATTATTGTAAGGACTCAAAAAAGGAAATTGAAAGACCGAGTAATCTAATGACCTATTTTGGCTATCAGAGAATCTATAACATACCTATATCCATTCTAGAGGTTCATTCTGGTGACCGGGTGCACATAAAGACTAACTCTTAGCTATTAGCGTATAACCCGAACGGGTAGTAAGACGTAGTGCTAATTATTATTATTATTATTATTATTATTATTATTATTATTATTATTATTATTATTAGGTATTAATGATATTTTAAACCTCATTACTACTATACATGTGTGAATACTTTTGTCTGAATTTTTTAAAATTGTTATTACTTTAATATACACTTTAAATCAATGTTTTGTTGTTGGTTTTATATTTAATTTTTATAAGATTAATTTAATGTATTGAGAAACCTATTGAGCATAACAAATATTTATTATAGCATATTAAATATTTCAAACAGGTTTGAACTAGAATTTATGAGTCCAAGAATAATTATTATAAAAATGACATTAATTATTTACTCAATTTTTTCGTAGAGAGTTTAGTTTAAATCAGATCAATTATATCAGCCTATATGAACACATTTTATTATATATACAAGTAATTTTGTTCAGTTATTTGTATTGATTAGAGTTCTTAGTAAAAATACTCGATCTTTTCTTACTTAAAATAAATGTTTTATGTTATATTTATGAGGCCAAACTTGTTTTGTGTAAATATATAAATATACATGTATATATGTAATATATACACATATATAAATATATAGACAAACACATTTCCCAAAATTGTTGAGTATAAGTAAAATATAAAAATAAACCTGGGTGCTTATACTGATTAGTAAGTATCTACATGTGTTATATCTTTGTTAAAATCCCGCCATTATTTCAAGCTATATGAGATACAAAACACATACATATGTACACAACCATAAAAGTGTTTTTTTACAATAAATAATTAAGAATTAAACCCCACAAGTAGACATTGTTTAAAAATGTACAGTATTTATGCAGAAACCGATGTAAGAGCTGCTACTTAAAAAAAAGAAAAAAAAAAAGGAATTTGAGCTATCCTGGTTATAGCTGCATTCACTCCCAAATAATATACATTCTATTATATCACCTTAATCGCTCAAAAATGTGAAGTAATAGTTATAATTATCATAATTTGATACTTAAGAAATTTCTATCAATAACGCCACATCTGCGAATAGGTTTGATAAAGCTCTATTATAAGATCTAGTATTTTGAAAATAGACTACCAAAAACACTATATTTATAAATAACATAGCTTAATCCACAGAAGTGTTCTATAGTATGACCATTTTTCATCCTCTTATCATCTTCATTCAACGAATTTATATCGATATTATTGAAACTGATTACGACCCGGCTTAACGATTGTTAGACTTCCCGTGGCTTATGTGGAGATGAATTTTTTCCAGAAAATTTAGGTTTAGGTGCTAGATCTCTGAGCGGGCTAATAGGTAATGTTATATACCCACCATTTTCTTTCAAGAAGGTAGTCATGTCTAATCTAGATATCTTTTAAAGCTAATCCAATTAGAGGAAATTGAAAGAAAGGCCAAAAAGTAATGTTTGGTTGCCTCCATTTTGAAACCGAATGGCAGACATACGTTTTAATTAGCCTATATGTTAAATGGATGCCTGAGCTATGTACTGTACATGAGAAATGTCAAAACATTCTTGTAGTGGTTTTTGCGTGAAAGAATCACATACACCATCTTATTTCTATGTATTAGTAGGAAAATACAAAATTAAAACCCAAAATGATAAAAATGTTTGTATTTGAAATTCCCACATAAAATATCCTGTCTATTATAGTATATTCAAGTTTAAAATGAACGTATCTTAAATCACCCTCCTTATCGATATTGTCTTTCAAATTTCCTTAAATATCCCCGCTAACAGAATATGCAAACCAAACTACGCTCATTTTGTTAGGTGCACTACCTTTCCCATCAATGGTGCAGTAAATTAAACTGAATTCACATCAAGCGCACATCCTATGGCATCATAAATTAACTGAATGATTGTGTTTGTATGGTAATGTTGATTGTAGTGGACACACACGCACGCACTCGATCAAATATACACACGTAGTCTATATAGGACCAGGTCCACACACATGTCAAAAATAACGCGTTGGAAAGTCCCCCCACGCCCAGCCCCCTTTCATAAATCATTTCGCCAGAATGTCGACGGGAATGCAGGGGTGTGAAAGTCTTGTTTAAAAAAAATAAAAATAAGCTGGATGTTGGTTTGCTGCCCACCTGAAATAGAAGGCTTAAGAACTCCTAAAAATATTGTTAGATTAATTTAAACTCTGATTTTAAAAGTTAAAATTTGATCCACAATCAGCTTAATCGATCCCCTCTTTTTATGTATTTTTTTCAGTACGTCTTAAGGCTGAGCCTACCCATAAAAGCAAAAGAAAATGTTTAAAAAAATATTTAATAATTCTTCATTGCTGTTTTTTATTTATTTTAGTAACATATCTGCGAATCTTTCATAATTATTATGGCATTTTCAAACAATTCTAAAAATAATTATTGAAATATTTCCGTTAAAATGCTTCCATTTCAATGTATTTTAAATGTGAAAACAAGAATTTTTAATTGATCTATTTATTTTCTTTGTACAATTAAGCTAGAGTGTTTGTTTATAACATATTATTTAATGAATAATTTCTTTTTCTTTTTAAACATATTATTAAATTTGGCTTAGCTTCAATAATCACGACGATATTGAGCTCTAACGACTCCCAAGTCGGCACTCTAGTAAAAATACGTGGTTTTAAATATAACTTCCTTCTACAAATAGATATCTTAATTATTAATAGGTACCGTTAATATGATCGTTACCCATTTACAAGATAGTATTGTTTTGCAAGCGTTGGCTAACCTGCTGTATCGGAATCCAGGTGGTAGGTGAGGGTAAAGCTAATCTCTATGACCTTCTTGAGTCAAAGAAACATTAATACCATGTGTATTGGGATAAGAAGGGCCAATGGCCAATTATGAAAATTTTTGTAACTAAATATAAACATCTTAATGTACTAAGAAACTAAAATATTTACAAAGTCCTAACTGCTGTGTGAATAAAGAGAGTTGGTCCCAACTTTCTTCAATGAGAATATTACTCTAGTGACACATTATTTTCAAAGAAAAAACCATATACTTCTCCATACACAAACTTTTATGACATTAGTCCTTATTTACCGGAGGCAGTAAAACATGTAAAATTCTTCACTCGTATCCTACATTCTTTCACGGGTTTTCTCATTCTTGAGAATTACACGTTGTAATAATAGGTGTTAATATTCAGAGTATATGAAAACTACTGTATATTAAATTTTTAAATCCACTATAATAATAAATAAAAATAAATATTCATGCTCTTATTAAACATAGTTATTTTAAATAAAATAGGGTATAAATGTAATTTGTAGACGTTATCAATATTTTTTATTTACTATATTTATTTTACGGTCCAGAATTTGATTCTCAATGGACTTTGAAAAAAGTTATTTTTCAAAAAATTAATGAACGAAATTTTTGTTAGTCAAAGTGTAAACTTGTTGATTTTATTTTATTAGCTTATTAAATGTGATACTTTTAATTTGAATCTGTTGCATTATCTCAGTTGGTGCGCTAGTTTTCGAAGAAATGTATCGAATCCTGAACAGTAAGTACCCATTGGTGGTTACTTTTTATATAATTAACAAAATGTTACTTTTTTTTTGCTTTCGAACAAGATCCAATGGATCGTATACATTTTGAGGTGGAAAAGTAATTACATAATATTATTTTATATCCTTGAGAATAACAAGTTTGTGAAGCATGTGTTGATGGAAGAAAGGGCACACAAAGAAACTCAAATATATAATTGAGAATCGAACTAGCAGAGTTACTAGAGCTGATTAATTTACGTACTCAGTGCTCAGCCATAGCGCTTTAGCAATCTTGACCACAACATGGAGCCAATCATAAGTAAAATATATTTGACATCATTAAAGTTAATGAACTTTTGTGTTCCTTATGCCACAAAGTAAGTAAGTAGTTGATAGTTGACCGCTTCTGTGGTAAGGTTGTCATATTTACTGGCTTCAAATCCCGAAGTACCGGGTTTGATCCCTAGTGCTTCCAATTCTGTCTGCGAAGCAGGGGGTCTGAAACGGAACCAAAATAAACCTCGTGAGGACAAATGAGGAGCTAATTGAATGAATAAGTAGCGCTTCAGTCTAGAAAACTGAGATAGAAGGCTAGAAGGTTCGTTGCGCTAACCACATGCCACCCTCAAACAAAAAATGTTGGCACTATCTTCGCCAAAATACGGTACCCTCTTGAATGGAGTAGCCTGCTATCAGGCTGACACCTAGGAGATATTACTAAAGTTAAAATCTACCAAAAGGATGAAATATTATTCCCAAAAATATTTATTTCTGGAAAATTGTGTAAATCCTATAGATGTTTGAAAACTGTAAACACCATATTAAATAGCACTTACCCACTTCAGTGGCCAAATGGTCTAATGCGTCACTCCAGTGTTAAATTGGCTTGCTGATAGCGGAGCGCTTGGGGTTCAAATCCTGGTCGGGTCTACTGAGCGTAGTTTTTCCTAAATTGTTTCCCCATCTCCCAAAATAAAATGCTGGTAGATAACCTGTCAAATGCTTCCTTCCTCAATACTACAAAATTAGATTATCATATATGCGTATAAATTGAACAGGTAGTATGACGTGGTGATATCAGTAATAAAAATAACATATATATTTATACTCAAAATTGTTCTAGTCTTCGAAATGAAACTGCTTTTTAAATATTTTATTGCCTGTTTAGCCTTTAAAGTTTAAAATTTAATCAAAGCACAGTGGCTATATTCAGCACATTAAATATTAGTTATTTTTTATTTTACCTGCCTACTAATAAACGCAAATAAATGGTACGACAAAATCATAAGCTACATACTCTCTCGTATAGGTTATTATAATTAGTGACAAAATCTTCAAAAATGATTTATCTGTAATTTTACCTTCAATAATTTTTTCTCTTAAAAATAATTATACAGTATTATTTATCACTACCCTTCCCAGATATTATTTAAAAAAAATAGTTCAAGATTTTTTTAAAAAGGTGATTTATAAAGCAATGACCTGAGTTTGTTTCTACTCTTCTCAATAACATGACCCGGCTACTAGGCCTTGTATCTATGGCCCATAGTTTTTATTTCAAAGGGGCCATCCTTAAATTACATAAGGATTTTTTACATGATTTTAGATCCTCCTCTCCTCCATCCCTCCCTCACGTAGGTGAGTGGAAGAATTTTCGTAAGATCTCTCTCACCTCTTTAGCTTACGTACTTCTTAAATATTTGGTAAGTAATGTTATTTTAACCGTTAAGTTATTTTATAGACAGGATGATTGGTAATATCCCACCTTGGTGGCCACATTGTCTAAGGCGTCACTATCTCAATAGACTAGTCTTCCGATGACTGGGAGATCGTGGCTCAATCATGATCGGGTGATATTTCCAAAATATTATCCCACTCTCTCTCCACGAGAATGCTGGTACACTTCCTCTAAATTTAAACGTATTCATCACTAACCCACTTGCGTAATTAGTTCATACCTAAACAGGTATAATTAATTAAGGAAATGCACCCACATTTGCGTGGGAGAGTAGAAGGAAATGATTGAATAAGATCTACCCAAAATACTCTCATCAGGGATTTGAACTCCTGGACAGAAGCGTCTAGCTGGCTGGGATGGATAGGCTAATTTTTCTGCTCAAGAGTATGATTGTATCTTGACGTTTTTTCTCCTCACGTTTAGTC
The DNA here is from genome assembly GCA_902151425.1 of Timema shepardi. Classification (NCBI taxonomy): domain Eukaryota; kingdom Metazoa; phylum Arthropoda; class Insecta; order Phasmatodea; family Timematidae; genus Timema; species Timema shepardi. The sequence continues at coordinate 132,348 of CABFVX010000168.1, read as the reverse complement.
CAACTTTCCTAAACACTTTACGGTCCTACACTACACTTCTTATCTCTATCAGTTCTAGGAAAAGTTTGCTTGCGGCCTTGACTGACTACCGGTCAGCCAGCCTCCCAATTGTTTAAACAAACCAGTAATGCTTCCTACCTCATGACTGGAATTCACCAGTTTGTATAATGTTAGCAACGCCATCTATTTTGAGAGCTGAAAGCTCAACACACCGCCAGAGAGGGTAGGCAGAGCCTTAAGAGCGTGTATCATAGCAGGCCCAACTCAGCTCCAGGCGCGCACGGGGTATGGGAGTAAAAGGTAAAAGGAAAGTTTAAGATATGCCAGAAATGTGTACAGCGCATTCATAATCTGAATGATTACTAGAAATTTTTCACGGTGACGATGGGGGACAAAGTTTCTTGTTAATAACTATAGTATGTCTCTATAAAGACAGAATAAATATTTGCGCACAATTATTAGTTGTGAACCCATTCTAAAATGGTCAGAAATGGCCTTTTCAACGCAAATTTTTTATCCAAATATAATGTCATATTTCAACAATGTTAAGTATTAGGAACTTCTATTAAGTCTTTATCTCCATTAATATCCCCATGCAATAGTGTTCGTGAAAATCTCAGATTTTGAGCCGACTGTATCTTAGAATTGATGGGAATGTGGTGTGCGATTTTAATACCCATTCAGAAACACTTGTAATAACTAGCTAACGAGCTAGGGATGAGAAAAATGGAAATTTAGATCGAGTTAACCCACATTTGCTTGTAGGCAAAGAGGAAAACCATTTAATTAAAACTACTCTCTGAGTACAATTGACATTGATTCCAACCCTGATCCTCTCTTCAACGGCACTCCAGTTGTTTGCGGTAATTTAATCAGCACATTCTTGTAAGTATGCTCTATCTATCAACAAGTCTTACTACCTGTTGTGACCATACACGTAAATGATAATGATTCTAAAGGGGTAGGGAAGAGGGAGGAATTGATTTAGAAGTAGTCTACCAGCATTTGCATGGAAGGAGAGTAGGGAGCTATTTAGAAGAAAAAAACACCTTAGTTTACTTGACCAGTACTTAAACCTTGATCTCCCTATCAACAGAAGGCCAGTCTAGCACAAGAATGATGCCTCAGACCGTTCGACCACTGAAGCGGGTTAGAAAACTATTGTTTTATTTAAAAATTGCTTTGCTACATTTAAATTATCTTTTTATTTCCCTAGTTTCTAGTTTATCTCAATTTTAACTAATCTTCAACGCATTTGATTTATTTACCCCAATATTTGTGTATATCCTCCTCGCTCTCGTTTCATTTCTATATGTTTGTTGTTCACCCCCTTATCAGAAGGGGTTGGCAGATATCACACTCTTCAAGGGATTATCTCAATTTTAGTACGAAGCTCGACATCCCCTGCACGTGTTATCAACCCCGTAGTCGCATGGGGAAGTTGGAGGGGTAGGGAGAGAAATATTACTTTGACCAGCCTAGTTCCCTTTTTACCCTCCTTTACCCAGTCCAAAATTACATGGATTACATTGAATAATGGCACGGAATATTTTAAAAGTAGTTTTATTCAAATGGGGTTGAGGATACATTTTTTGTACTCTCCCCAACACAAGTAAATTTATGTTTGTCCAAGGTAATGACATCCGTTTAAAAGTTATGAGCTTACATAAGCAAATATTATTTATTCATCTGATTCAAATAACGCAAGATTTTGATGAAACTAAAAGAATAATACAAAAGCACCTGCTTCTGTGGCACCATGGTCTAAGGCGATACTCTCACAGTGAACTAGATTGCCGATGATGGGGAGATCGGGGTTTGAATATAGGTCGGTTGTACTGAGTTTTTTCTCCCCAAAATGTCTTTTTACTCTCCCGACACGCAAATGCGGGTACACTTACTCTTAATATAACCTTCCTAATCCCTGAAATTACTAGATTAATTAGTTCAGAAGCGTATAACCCAAACAGGCAGTAAGACACTGTACTAAAACAAATACTAAGAAATGTTAATAAAATAAAGCAATTCAATATATGCTGATAAGAGTTGTGATTAAAAGAATTGAGAATAGTCGTGCTTCCCCTATGTGTAGACTGACACATTAAATGGTGCATGTATTAATTATTTAAATCGACTATCAAATTATAAATTATTGTTTAGTTATATATATATATATATATATATATATATAAAACAGTTCATATTTGAACAGATTTTTACTTCTGATTTATTTAACTGTTCATTTACTAACCATATATTTCATTAAGTGCTTGCCCTTTATTTATTCTAGAATTATTATTATTATTATTATTATTATTATTATTAGCACCGCGTCTTACTACCCGTTCGGGTTATACGCACTTACGCTAATGTGTAATGGTAGGGTGATTGTGAGATGAAATGGAGGACCTACAGCCGTGGGATCCAAACCACGGTGGAGGCCTGGCATTCCCCACATTCACAAGATGTCTTGTCAGAGGTGAAGGAAGGGTTTGGTGATCAGATAATTCTGTGCCGGGAACGAGGATTGAACCCCGGCCGCCAGCACAGAAGTCTGACACCTTACCCCTAGACCACCAGGTCACCTTTATTCTAGAAAAATCAGAAACCTAGAGCATGTAGTGGAATAGAGGAAGGGGGTGTTTCTATAGATTTAATTAATCGTTGAGACTCTTTGCTTTATTCGTAAATCTAAATGGCTAGTGAAAATAATAGGGCTTATCCATAATTCAACGGAAGGTTGGTAGAGGAAAACCCAAAGGATTCAAGGTGTATGAGGCGGTGAAATTTTAAGAAGACTGGCCCTTAAATAACAAATAGGTATATTATTTATTGTGCTTTATTTAATTTTATAAACAACACTACTTTTTTTAGCACCGTGTTTTGCTAACCGTTCAGTCTATAAGATTATGTGCTAACTACTCTAGAAGTATTAGGAATTATGAAGGTAAAATTTAGAGGAAGTGTACTCGCATTTTCTTTGAGGGAGAGTGGAGAACAATTAAAAAAAAACACCTTCAGTACACCCAATCCAGATTTTAACCTTGATCTCCTCGTCATTGGTATTCTAGCTTACTTCGAGAGTAGCGCGTTAACCACGTGGGCGCCGTAGCGGGTAGCATAATACTTAAAACGTGGATATGGACATAATATAAAACTTACATCGATTTTATTTTTTTACCATATCTTAGTATATATTAAGGTTATACATATACATTAATCACGTTATTAGATAAGGATGACAAAAGGTAGAATTTAAATTAAATTTAGCCACATAATTTGCTCTCAAAACACCTGGTTGGGATATGACTCCTGATCTTATCGCTATCCACAATCCTGTGCAACACGAGAGCGTTAGGACCTAAGGTCACCTGGTTGGGATATGACTCCTGATCTTATCGCTATCCACAATCCTGTGCAACACGAGAGCGTTAGGACCTAAGGTCACCTGGTTGGGATATGACTCCTGATCGTATCGCTATCCACAATCCTGTGCAACACGAGAGCGTTAGGACCTAAGGTCACCTACGCGGGTACCTCCAATAATAAATTTCAAGACATGTTTTTTTCTCTTTATAATTATTTATAACTGCCTAACTTTGTTGTGTCTCCATGGATGTTTTAATTTATTCATGGATAAGTGTATGAGTGATGTTTGTGAGGAAGTGGTTGGCGTTCAAATGGACGATGTGAATGTGAAAGTTTTATTAAATGCAGATGATACCAAATTAATGTCTGAGAATAAAAGTAACTTGAAGAATGCATTTAATCATTTGAATGTGGTGACAGGCAGAAAGGATCTTCGTATAAAGGTTTCCAAAACAAGGGTGATAGTTTTTGTTAAGGACGTATCAGAAAATGATTGTCAGCTTAATATAAATGGAAAACTGTTAGAACAAGTGAATAATTTTGTGTGTATATTGAAAAAAATGTTGTGTTGTTGTAAAATGGAAGGAATTATAGTGAAATCAACAGACGGGTGAATGCATTTAGGAACTATTTATCAATTATAAGCCTGAAGCGCTAGAGGGATGTTCTGAGATGAAATTTAAAACTTTCTCTAAAGAAAATCAGAATATTTAAAATTAGCAGATTATCATCATTAGGATATAAATATTTTCTCCCTCCTTGAATATTCATAAATATTCCATCCAACTATTGTGACAGTGAAAAGGATGAATAAAGATGAAATGGATCTCACCCAAAAGTGTCCGATCTATGAAGAATGGTGATTTATGACCCTGGTAAAAATTATATTTTCAGGCCTTATAGTTACACAATCTTTCATTTAAATTCTCACTTCACGTTTGTAAAAGGTTACTCCTTACTTTTAGCATAATTTTCACTGATGAAAGGTCCAATGAACTAGTTAAAAAATTATGAAAGGAGCCCCAACACGGGTTTTTCCTTACTCTTTCCAAAACAATTTTAGACACAAAAACCAATTCATCTAAATAACAATCATGCTCTCTTTTTTAAAACCACTTTCGGTTTATATGGACTAAAGTTTCGGACAGTATATAATTACTAAAACAATTAACTTTTAAAATTTAGAATAGTAAAATAACTATTATAAATTAACTTAATATTACAATTTGACAGATAAACACTAACTATCTTTTATATTAATTTTAAATCTTGCACAAAAAATCCAGCTGAGTTAAAAACATTAATCATGGTTTTATAGTGACTCCTCTTTATTGCGCTAAGAAAAATTAGTTCCTCGAATGACAGTCAGATGTTCTAAGCGACCAAGAACATAAATAATATTAAGATCTTAATTATTCAAAAAATACCCAATCACCAACGCAGATATAATTAAAATCACGCAAAAAATGTATGGTGGTAGTCCATCCGTTTATTTAAGAAAAGGCTTCAACAAGAACGAAAAAGAAAATGGTATAGAGTAAAACTAAGTAAGTAGAGTACATATATATTAAAATGATAAATACATAATTAATATATGATACTTTAGTAGTTGTGTATTCTGAAAAAATGAGATGAAAAATTAAACTTAAAGGATATCAACGGAATGCAGTATTTGAAAACCTGGGTCAAACATTTACTAAAACAAAATTATAGGTATTTTTTAAATAAAAAATTACATCACAGAGTATAAAATTGTGTGTTAACGTCAACATTGTTCTATGTATGTGAAGCGTGGATTTGTCAGGAGAAACACAAGAGTAAGGTGAAGGTGGTTGGAATGAGATATCCAAGAGATGTACGTGGGAAAATTCAATGGACAGAGTCAGTAATGGTTGGGTGCTGAAGGAGTCTGATTAGAAAGGAAATGTATTAGGTCAATGTAAAAGAAGCGTCTTACGTTGGTTTAGGAATGTTGAGAGGATGATTTTGGATCGAGTGATGAAACAAATATATGAAGGTAGAGTGTGTGTGTGTGAATCAAAAGAGAGTATGACATGTAAGACATAGCTAAATGTTGTAGATGAATGCGTGAAAAATAGAGACATTAAAAGTTCTAAGACTAAAAGAGCATGCATAACTCGCTATACGGCTGTTGTAGGGAAGGAAGTATGCAAGTATAGGAAAGTGTAGATAACTTAGTGAGGTTAGACTATGTACATAATTGTTGAGCTACTTGTACAGTTCCTTGCCTACCCCGTAAGATAATGGCGTGATTAGGTATGTGTGTTTAAAATAACTAGTTTCGGAAAATCGGGTAATAAATAGCATTTTAAGATATTATATAAAACATTTAGACTTACTGATAATATATTCAAACAATCATCAAATAGACTGAGCTAATTTGAGAAATGTTGAGGTCATCATGTGAAGAAAATTAAACTATTTGTTAGTACTAGAACAATATTTTAATTATTTTGGCAAAAAAAAACTTCTGCCATAAAAACTGCAAAAACATTGGCATTTTCTCGCATCCCTTTCCATCCCCCCTTGGTATAAATTAAAAGGAATGGATACCTACTAGAACAAGTGTTAGTTTAGACTTATTAAGTAGGAAAATTACTAACATAATACTTTTTATTTGTAAAATATAAAATATATTAATAAACTTTTTGGTGTGTTTTGAATTAATTAAATGAAACCCGTACCCTCTACCTCCCTCATGTATTATATATAATATTTAATACTTTATAAAATTAATTTAGTTCTGGTGTGTATAATTTTGATCCAGGTGGCTGGTGTTTAGAACCTGGATGCTCTCACTTAATGTGATTTTTCCACAATATGGTTGATATCCTCCTTTCAGACGAACTACTGTTAATTTAACCTTAACAAACCTGTTAACCCCTACTCCTCGGGTTTACATTTTTTTATATTGAGTTTTGTGGCAACCCTCTCATTAGAAAGAAATATTTATAAAAAATGTATGCCTCAATTATGGTTAAATTAAAATTGAAATCCAGTCAAAAACAACCACCTCTGTGGTCTAATGGTCATTTTCCTGGATACAGATCCTCCAGGTTCAATCCTCGGTGCATCCAGAATCTTCTGTAAAGGTATGGCACTGGAACGTGATTAACTCAGTCTGTGAGGACAAATGAGGAGACTTGGATGAACAAATAGTGGCCTCGTTTTATAAACTTATATATAATAACTACTGGAAGGTTCTTTGTGCTGACAAAATGACATCCTATATGCTTAAATATTGAGACTGCCATCGCCAACAGACGGCAGCCGCTCGTTCGTTTTGGCTCGATTGCGGGCTGCAACTATAGTGTTTTTTTTATATAGTTAAAAGCTTAGGTAGTAATAATATTGCTCATCCGGGCTACATCTTTCGTAGCCCATCAGGCCTTTTAAGAAGATTAGACAGTAGGCCTTATAATTTACCGACGCCTGACTGTACTAATCGCACATAATTTTCGTGGAGGTTCTTTCCATGTACCGATGATATGAGGTGATGGTGAATAGGAGAATGTGGAACTAGTAGAGACAATTAAACATAACCTAAGATTAATTAACCAAACCCTGGCAACCATTGGGTTAATTCCCCTTTGAGAAATAATCCTAATGATTTCAGACGGTTATTGGGCCCAGGTCCTCTAGACTCGTAGCCAGGTGCACTGACCACTACACCACGGGACTTCTAGACTCGTAGCTAGGTGAACTGAGCACTACACCACTGGACCTCTAGACTCGTAGCTAGGTGAATTGACCACTACACCACTGGACCTCTAGACTCGTAGCTAGGTGCACTGACCACTACACCACGGGACCTCTAGACTCGTAGCCAGGTGCACTGACCACTACACCACGGGACCTCTAGACTCGTAGCCAGGTGCACTGACCACTACACCACGGGACCTCTAGACTCGTAGCCAGGTGCACTGACCACTACACCACGGGACCTCTAGACTCGTAGCCAGGTGCACTGACCACTACACCACGGGACCTCTAGACTCGTAGCCAGGTGCACTGACCACTACACCACGGGACCTCTAGACTCGTAGCCAGGTGCACTGACCACTACACCACGGGACCTCTAGACTCGTAGCCAGGTGCACTGACCACTACACCACGGGACCTCTAGACTCGTAGCCAGGTGCACTGACCACTACACCACGGGACCTCTAGACTCGTAGCCAGGTGCACTGACCACTACACCACGGGACCTCTAGACTCGTAGCCAGGTGCACTGACCACTACACCACGGGACCTCTAGACTCGTAGCCAGGTGCACTGACCACTACACCACGGGACCTCTAGACTCGTAGCCAGGTGCACTGACCACTACACCACGGGACCTCTAGACTCGTAGCCAGGTGCACTGACCACTACACCACGGGACCTCTAGACTCGTAGCCAGGTGCACTGACCACTACACCACGGGACCTCTAGACTCGTAGCCAGGTGCACTGACCACTACACCACGGGACCTCTAGACTCGTAGCCAGGTGCACTGACCACTACACCACGGGACCTCTAGACTCGTAGCCAGGTGCACTGACCACTACACCACGGGACCTCTAGACTCGTAGCCAGGTGCACTGACCACTACACCACGGGACCTCTAGACTCGTAGCCAGGTGCACTGACCACTACACCACGGGACCTCTAGACTCGTAGCCAGGTGCACTGACCACTACACCACGGGACCTCTAGACTCGTAGCCAGGTGCACTGACCACTACACCACGGGACCTCTAGACTCGTAGCCAGGTGCACTGACCACTACACCACGGGACCTCTAGACTCGTAGCCAGGTGCACTGACCACTACACCACGGGACCTCTAGACTCGTAGCCAGGTGCACTGACCACTACACCACGGGACCTCTAGACTCGTAGCCAGGTGCACTGACCACTACACCACGGGACCTCTAGACTCGTAGCCAGGTGCACTGACCACTACACCACGGGACCTCTAGACTCGTAGCCAGGTGCACTGACCACTACACCACGGGACCTCTAGACTCGTAGCCAGGTGCACTGACCACTACACCACGGGACCTCTAGACTCGTAGCCAGGTGCACTGACCACTACACCACGGGACCTCTAGACTCGTAGCCAGGTGCACTGACCACTACACCACGGGACCTCTAGACTCGTAGCCAGGTGCACTGACCACTACACCACGGGACCTCTAGACTCGTAGCCAGGTGCACTGACCACTACACCACGGGACCTCTAGACTCGTAGCCAGGTGCACTGACCACTACACCACGGGACCTCTAGACTCGTAGCCAGGTGCACTGACCACTACACCACGGGACCTCTAGACTCGTAGCCAGGTGCACTGACCACTACACCACGGGACCTCTAGACTCGTAGCCAGGTGCACTGACCACTACACCACTGGACCTCTAGACTCGTAGCCAGGTGCACTGACCACTACACCACGGGACCTCTAGACTCGTAGCCAGGTGCACTGACCACTACACCATGGGACCTCTAGACTCGTAGCCAGGTGCACTGACCACTACACCACTGGACCTCTAGACTCGTAGCTAGGTGCACTGACCACTACACCACGGGGCCGGTTAAAAGAATATGCACAGTACCTTCAATGTTGGAGTACAAATTAGTATTGTGTGTCGATTCCTGTCATTCAAGTAGGCCCTTATCAAAAACCACGTGGTTCCTCATACCTCCTACCTGTAATGTGTTGGTACTAGCCTACTACTAAAGGACCTACTCATTGGCTGTTATATCACAGGATAAATCAAATATTAATATATTGTGTATACGTCCCAACACTACGAATAACTCATTCTTGATTGAACGTGATGTTCATTGCTCGTATAGCGCTTAATTACATGGTACTATGAAGAGAATAGTCGTGATCATCAAGCATTAAGTCATTAATCATAAATGGCAGTGTAGAATATATATATATATATATATTGTTTAAATTTTAAAATTAATATTAGTTACTTTTCAAATATCGACTCCAAGTTGAAATTTAACACGAACAATTTTTTATTCAGCCCAGGAAAGATCCGATTTTTATTCTATAAATGCTTTTATAAATGCAATATATATAGGCCAATACAGCTGTTATACATACATATATACAGGGTGTTTAGAAACTTACTACCCAAATTGCACATATAGTTTGTTTGAAAAGTATGCATGTACAAGTTGCATAGGAGTAAGGCGCGTTATACTGTACATGTAATAGTGTTAAGCACTTTCTGTGATGTAGAACTGTTAATGATGACCCTCAGAACGTATCCGCATTTATAGATGGACTGGTGTGTTGTTTACTATTATTTGTGTTATGTACTGCTGCTGTGCTCCAAAATGTTGAGGTCTGTATTTCCGTGAGGTTAACTCCTATGCAACCTGTTCTACACGCATGCTTGAACAGCTTTGATCTTCCGGCGCTGTACGCTGAAACCTTGAACACAATTTAATGGTATTAGCATAGTTTTCCGGATGTAAGTGTAGAAGGATTATGTATTACTTTTGGTTCAAACAAGCTATATGTGCAGTTTGGGATATGATTTTCCGAACTTCCTGTATAAGCTTATATACTATATGCACTATATACACATTATATTGTATAGGGAGATCCAAAATAAGTCTTACACTTGCAATGAATATAAATATATTATAAACATATTATAATTTTTTAAATAAATAATATATTTCATAGGCGGACACGCAAACTAAACGTCAGTATTGTTTAGTCTGGTGGGTCGTTGAGGAGAGGTCAGGGCTTTAATTCTGGCTTCGTGTAATGAGGGTGGTTCTCCCTAGATGACGTCCCACTATTTTTCTACGCAAGCTCGGATACATTTCTTCTAAATTCCAGCTTTCTCGTCTCTAAATCAGAATCACCAGTAAGAAAGGATGTAAAAAAATATATATAAATAAGAGAAATAAGTAAATAAAATCTGTACAAATAAATTTAACGTATTTGAACTTATACAATAGATTATACATTTTATTTTATCATATTTCCGAGATTTTAAATTTTGCTTGTAAATTATAAATATAATATTTCCTGAAGTTTTTCCGTTCCGTATAGTGTTAGAATAATATTGGGACACCTACTATGGGTGCCTTTTAAATTTGAAGTGCATTCAATAGTTAATAATCAATCGACTAAACCAAGTTCATAAAAAGCTTATTGGTTCTAAAGCAGGTTTGAGCATAAAATATTTACCAAATAGATTGGTGAGCTATTTTATTTTTTTATTATATTAAAAGTTACGACTATAGAAANAAAAACCATATCTAAAGACTCTCAGCTTATTTGTAATGAAAAAAAAGAGGGGAATTAAGGCAGACAGTATTAAGTGTAAGCTAACTTACTCCTTCTCTTCCCTTCTTCAGTCCAACGAATTTATGATGTCTATTAAATTAGCAATGGTAATGTAGTGTTGGGAGGAGAGGGGGAGAGGTCAAAGTAATGGGTGGAGGGAGGAAGTTGAAGACGACTGTTTCAACTCTTTCTCTTATAACACGCAGCTTTCTCCTACTTTGAGAGTGTTTCTGCTGATTCTTCACTTTCTTGTAATTTAATTTCATAAATAATATCTCGGATGTACTTTGTGCGTGCATGTGTGTGTGTGTGTGTGTGTGTTAAAAAGTTTTATAAAATGTAAATAAGAACCAAGATAACGTAGAACCTGATTAGTTCGTTTTATTTTGAAAATAATAGAAGTTACCCGCTTAGGTAGCCGCGTGGTCTAAGTCTCTACTCACGAAGTAGACCAGACTGCTGATTACGGGAAGATCAAGGTTCAAATCTCGGTCGTATGGACTGAGGGTGGTTTTTCCTAAATAGATTTACACTATCCCTACAAGCAAATGTGGGCACACTTTCTATAAATGTAACATTCCTATTCCTAAAAACAATTAGTGTAATTATTACTTAAGTGTATAACCCGAACAGGAAGTAAGACATGATGCTAAAATAAAAAGCCAGAATTTATTACACCAACAGGGTCTTGACTATATTATTATTATTATTATTATTATTATTATTATTATCATCATCATCATCATCATCACCGCGTCTTACTGCCCGATCGGGTTATACGCACTTATGCTAATATGTAATGGTAGGGTGATTGTGAGATGAAATGGAGGACCTACAGTTTAACGTGGAATCCGAACCATGGTGGAGGCCTGGCATTCTACACATTCACAAGTTGTGATTAATACACGTCTTGTCAGAGGTGAAGGAAGGGTTTTGCAATCAGATAAATCTATGCCGGGACCGAGGATTGAACCCCGGATCCCCAATACATAAGATTGACACCTTCCTTATCCCTAGACTGCCAGGTAACCCCGATTGACTATAACTCACCAGACTAGGAACAAATCCTGACCAAACACAGTGTTATATTTTTAGGACTACATTTAATTAACAATTTAGACTATTCGGAGATGTAAGAATTATGTCAATGTGTTACGAGTTAATAAGGTTGAATTTAATGGAAGTGTACCCACGTTAGCATGGAGAGATAATGAAAAACTCTCTAGGAAATAACATCCGCAACATACTTGACCAGGATTAGAGCAAGGAGCTCCTCGTAATCGGTAATATAATCTATTGTTAGAGTGAGGATATATACCATTATACCACCGAAACGTGTTACCATATTTAAAAATTTTTTAAAGTATGTTTTCCATCCGCATTCAAGGCGATGGCCAGTGCACTTTCTCTTTTTGTTAACATGCCTTTAAAATGCAATCAAGCTGTTTAAAACCTTGTGTTAAAACGAACAAATCTACAAAACAATATATTATGATTTAGTTTTAATATGCCTTTCAGATAGTCATTTAGATATAACTTAGTTTAAAAATTACACCTGGACATGGGTTTGATTCTCATTTTCGGTGGTAATTTTTAGAGTATATTTAAAAAAATACTTACAATAAGTTTAACACGGTCGATTTATCTACGTGTAAGTGCATGTTTATTTTTAATTAAGGATCTATTCTGTATCAATTTTCTCTTCGATTACTCAAATTCATAAGAATCCATTAAAATAAACAAAATGTGTATGTAGAGTTTACAAAACTATATGTAAGTTATAAAATCCACTTGTTTTCACTTAGAACATCTGTTTGTTTAAATCTTCGTTTACAATCGTGATTTTAACTAAAATAACACCAGTCATAGGACTTGATTTATTGAAACTTATTCTTAATCAATAATTCCATTAATCTTCTTCTAAACCTTAAGATTAATACTACACTATTTTTATTTACGTTATGTGAAGCTTAAGCTTATCAAGATTGAGGCATCACTGAAAAACTGGTCTATTGCAAACCTGACACCTTACACTGGATGCAAATCAGTGAGTTTACCAGCTTGAGATGTGAGGCGGAAAATTTTCCATATATTTTTTACGGAAAATTTTAACTTTTACTTCTGTTGGTTAAATTCAACTCATTAAATAGATAATAATAATGATTACAGTAATAAAATAATTAGTGGTAGTGATAGATTAATACTAGTAATAGTAATTATAGTAGTAGTAATAAACACCGTCTTCAATGGCCCCACGGTCCAACGTGCAACTCTCGCAATAGACTAGACTGCCGATGACAGGGATATCGGGTTTCGAGTCAGGTGCACTGAGGGAGTTTTTTTTTTTTCTAAATGGGTTTTTACTCACTCTCCACACAAATGCGGGTGAAATTCCTGTGAATTCAACTTTCATTAGTGTAAATAGTACATATGCATATAGACCGAAGGGTGACCTGGCAGTCTAGGGGTAAGGTGTCAGACTTCTATGCTGACGGCCGGGGTTCAATCCTTGGTCCCGGCACAGATTTATCTGATTACCAAACCATTCCTTCACCTCTGACAAGACATCTTGTGAATGTGAGGAATGCCCGGCCTCTACCGTGGTTCGGATTCCACGTTAAACTGTAGGTCCTCCATTTCATCTCACAATCACCCTACCATTACACATTAGCGTAAGTGCGTATAACCCGAACGGGTAGTAAGACGCGTTACTACTACTAATAATAATAATACATATAGACCGAACTTGTAGTAAGGCATGGTGCTAAAAAAATGAGTAAATACACAAATGCGTGCGAGCCTTTGAAAACCAGTTATGTTCATAAATCATAATTCAATTATCTATCATCAATAAGTTAACTAATATAATTTTAAGATTGGCCCAACACTTGTCTCCTCTCCTCCTATTTACCCCTCCCACACTCTCGTTCCCCCTCCCCCCTTCTTATAACCCACTCGTCTCTTAACACACTTTATTTCGAAGTACACAATAGGCTCTAGGTGCCACCTCCACAATTTAAACTTGCCACTGCGGAAAATTTTCCGATTCAAAGCTTCCCGGAAAATGTTCAGCGTGTGCTATCTTAACAACATCCCACCCTTGTTTTGGGCACCCCTGTTTGTTGTCAGTGTGCAGCCAGGGCCATACGTCACCAGTGACTTAGTCCTGTGTTCGATCTCTTGACACATGATAGCCATTTGCTGTCAAGAGCAGCTCCGCCTCATTGCTATGTTAATCAAACGGAGTGGGTTAAGGAGGGCATGCATGCTCAGTGCTCGATACTTGCTGATGGGAAATTATAGCGAGGGTCAAGCGTAGTTAGCAAAACATCTTTGAAGTCTAAAATAAATAAAATAATGCTTGAGTACAAACATTGAGTTATATATTTCTTCACATAGTGATATCAACATTTGTAGAATATCTTTCATGAGTAAAGTGGCATCAGATGAAAAACGTTTTTAAATGAATAGTAAATGTTGTCATTACACTAAAGGAAACCTTTGAAAGATATTTAACAACTGTTGATTTCATCATGTGAAGTCATTTAAACTCTATTTTGGAAATTGAGAATTATTTAATTTAATTTGACTAACAAAATGTTTTTATATAAAAACTGAAAAAAAAACACAACCGTTTTCTCGCGTCCCCTTAAACCCTATCTTAAAAAGGTTGGCAACCTTTCTGGATTACTAAACATAATTAATATTTGAAAGAGTAAATTAACTTTGTTTACGAACCCAGTCGTCACCAACTTCGTACAATCTAAACTTAAACGAGCGTCAGCAAAAAGGTAACCTTGAGACGCCAGTGGCTGTGATTCAATGATACAAGTAACTCTAGCAACCGACGGACTCATGACTTATTTACCTTATGGATGAAGAATGGCCCTGAGCACAAAACTAAACATGAATAGCTCAGTAGGAGAAAGAAAGAGAAGGAGAGAGAGAGGAAGAGAGAGAGAGAGGAAGAGAGAGGGAGAGAAAGAAGGAGAAAGGGAGAGAGATGTAGGGAGAAAGAGGTAGAGAGAGAGGGTGGGAAAGGGAGGGAGGGAGTGACAATGAGGAAGGAGAGTGAGGGAGTGATAGGGAGAAAGAAGGAAGGAGTGAGAGAAAAGGAGAAGGAGAGAGTGAAAGGGAGGGAGTGAGAAGGAGAGAGAGAGGGCGAGTGATAGAGGGAGAGAGAAAGGGAGAGAAAGGCATATAAATAGGAAGAGAGTGAGGGAGAGAGAGAAAGATATATGGGTAGAGAGAGAGGGAAAGAAAGATGGAGATAGAGATAGGTAGGGAGAGAAAGAAGGAGTGAAAGGGAGAGAGAGGGAAAGAGGGAGAGGAAAAAAGGGAGAGGGAAAGTGAGGGATAGGGAGAGAGAGATAGGGATATGGAGAGAGGGAAAAGAATAGGGAGAGAGGGAGATAGATAGGGAAAGAGGGAGATGGATATGGAAAGGGATAGGAAGAGAGGGAGAGAGAGCGATAGGGAAAGAGGGGGAGGGGGAGAAAGAGGGAGAGAGAGGAAGAGAGAGGAAGAGAGAGGAAGAGAGTAGAGAGAGAGTAGAGAGAGAGGGAGAGCGAGGAAGAGGGAGAACTTGTGCACCAAGTCAAAGTTTAGGGGTTAGATTCCCGTGTACGGGCATAAGTTTTAAACTACATTTAATTTATGAATATAAACATTAACTTTGATTTCGAATGCAGCCGCCATTGGATACATCTTTGAATACAATAAAATATTGTTGTAAAGTGACGCCTGGACACGGGAATCAAACCCGATACATTTGGATTAGCTCGTAAATATTCTAATTATGAGTTAACCAGGTTCCATACCGTGTTAAAGGTCACTATCCCCTCACAGCTTTAAGGCATATTTTATGTTGGGCATTTGAATAAATCGGCTCGTAGAGCTAGTCTTGAATCACAGCAACTGGCGACGTTCACATTTTATTCCCGTGAAAGATTTTTGATAGTGTGAAAGTTTGTCTTATCAACATGTATATGCTAATGGTCAAACATTCTGTTTGTGTGTGTTAATTTCTCCATAAACTATTGATTTAGAAAGTGAACTTTATGTCACAGGTAGGCCAATTGGACTTTCTTTCGCCCAATACAAAACCGTGACAAGGTTCAAACGAAAATATCTCAGAGTCGTTAGTCATTAGTTGATTTAAGTCACATTGAAGGCCCATTTGATTTACTTTCATGTAGTTTTTATTTTCTTTGCATATCACAACCTTTACCTAATGTAATTTAACATAAAATGTTTTAAAATAAGGTGACCCGCCTGGGTGGTGAACTAGTACTAATTTTTTGTTGAGCTGGACTGTCGAGAATGGGGAGATCGAGGTTCGAATCTCACTTGGGTGAACTGGGGGGGGGGG
>CABFVX010000168.1:21014-116236 GCA_902151425.1 Timema shepardi | reverse complement strand
TCCCTCCACGCAAGTGCGGGTTTACGTCCTCTATATTCAACCTTCCCAATTTTTAACCCATTAGTTTTTTTAGTATTTAAGCGTATAAACCAAACGGGTAGTAAGACGCGGTGCTAAATATTATTATAGTATTAAAATACGATGTGTATAAAACGAACGGGTATTGGGACGAGGTAAACCAAAACAAACAAACTATGTAAAACCTACAGAATTCAGAAAGGGAAGCTTAGAGAGTGGTGAAATAATTAAAATAATTCTCTATTCAATTGTCTAGGACTGAAACCCAGTCTCCCGGGTCAGAGTCAATTAAGTCAAACATTTACGCTGGCATTGAGCTAAAATACTGTAGAGAGTGGTCGAACAATGATGAGCTATTTTGAAAGTATTTTGATGATTCAAATCTTGTTTTGTAAAGGCATGTTTTGAAGTGGACACCATTTATTTCAAGAGTTATTTTTTAAATGTGGTGCTTATACATTTAAAATGTTGTATAATGTCGGCTTGTTGGGAAGCAGACCTAGACACAGATGGGAGGATAGCATTAGAAAGGACCTGAAAGAGATGGGCCTAAAGAAATGGACTGGATAGAACTAACTCAAGATAGGGATAGGGTTTAATGAGGTGGACTGGATATAAATGGCTCAAGATGGTGACAGTGTGTAATAAAGTGGACTGGATAGGACTAGCTCAAGATCGTGAAAGTGTGTAATAGGACTGGATAGGACTAGCTCAAGATATCTATAGAGTGTAATGAGCTGGACTGGAAAGAATTAGCTTAAGGTGGTGAGAGTGTAATAAGTTTGACTGGATAGGACTAGCTCAAGAGGGTGAAAGTGTGTAATAAGGTGGACTGGATAGTACTAGCTCAAGATAGGGATAGGTTGCAATGAAGTGGATTGAATAAAACTAGCTCAATATAAGGATAATTGGCGTACTTTTATAAGTACGGAAATGAACTCTCGATTTCCTAAAGCCATAGAGTAAGTAAGGCTAGCCTGTATAGGGTTTTAATTAAAATATCCGTAGCAAAACTAATTCATTTGACATTCCTAGCCGGTATTTGAGTCATAATATTATAATGCTATGGTTAAAACCTCAGCTCGGATTGAGAGTCCAATGTTCGTATCTCGGCAGAGAGCACTGTTGAGTGGTTATTTACATGTGATGCTCTCGTTTGTGTTTGCATCTGCGTCCCATGCATGTCTTCTAAAATAGGATTCTAGTACAAAGAAGCTCTTAGAAAAGACAATTTTTTTTCCAGTCATTACTAATATTATTATATACTATATTATTAGTAATCTTTTATAAATATTAATATTATTTATCAAAAGTGACATCTGAAGATAACATTTCTTGACGTATGAATATATGAGAATGGTTTTAATTGCGTTTGTGATTATTTTAAAAGTTTCTTTTTATATTAGGTATTTTGAGAAATCACTCTCGTAATAATTACCTAATAAATATAGCAGTTAGACACAACTCGTGTTGTGTTAGCACAACACATCTTTCAATATATCTTTAGGTGACTGGCTGGTCTAGGGGTAAGGTGTTGGACTTCTGTGCTGGAGGTCCGGGGCTCAATCATTGTTCCTGGCACAGATTATCTGATTGCCAAACCCTTCCTTCACCTCTGACAAGACATATATTACTCACAACTTGTGGATGTATGGAGTGCCAGGCCTCCGCCGTGGTTCGGATTCCACGTTAAACTGTAGGTCCTTCATTTCATCTCACAATCACCCTACTATTACACATTAGCGTAAGTGCGTATAGCCCGAACGGGTAGTAAGGCGCGGTGCTAATAATAATAATATATCTTTACGTTCCATCGACCCTTCGGATAGATAATTATTGCTATCGTTAACAAAATCTAGCTTGAGATTTTCTATCTGTCTGTCTATCCCCGCTTAGAACCGAAAGCATTTCAGCGATCGGACTAAAACTTGGTATTTAGTATTTTTGTAAGATCTCCCAAAGGTGATTTTGGATTTAGATATCTAACCCTCAAATTAAGGGTAGTTTAATGAAGGGCAAAACGTGATTAACTCAATGTTATAAAAATCTGCTCTAAATGTTTTTGACTAATCTTTGTATCTAGACATTGTTTAACACAAAAAATAAAATGTATATTCTTGTTTTTCCATGAAAAAGACTTTAAGGTTACTTATGTATTAATGGAGCTTGGCAATTGAAATTGATTTTCATGCTCTTTGGTGGACATACATTTTCTCAAAGTTTTCTTAACAGTATATATGTTCTTGGGTAGTGTGTTTCTGCAACAATATATATTATTTAGTTTCACAAATATTACGAGTTTTTTTTAGTAAATTAACTTATTTTAAGATAAAAGAGTGATAAAGTCTTTTCGATACACCATACAATTTATTTTTGTCTAGGGAAAATAAGAAAACATTTAGGAAAGCTACCACTCAGTACAATGGACTGGGATTACATCCCCGACCCCCCTGTCCCCACCAACCCAGACAATATGAAACTAATGCCTCTGTCCGCATGTCCACCGGCGTGGGTATCAAAGATCTAATTAATCTGTGAAGTCTCTAGTTATAAATTCTTGAGCGCTGAGTTCTGGAATCTCTACCATGATCATCAACATAATATATAACCAAAAAAATAAAAGAATATACGTAAAGCGCGTGACGACACACCGGATTAAAAAAGTAGTGGAATCTGTGCTAAAGAGTTCTTTCAGGTTAATGGCTATAATGTTAGTGAAAATGGAGGGGGGTAAAAAAAGGTAACCCTGTAAATCAGCAAGTGATATAAGCTCCTGTATGAGATGCAGCAGGTATGGGTTTTATTAAAACCCATTACTTTCATTCCCTAAAGGTACCTCTCTCTCTTTCTCTCTCTCTCAGGGCCCTGTTTGCTCGGACTCGGTGAGGGTGACAGTGGAAGCGGACTTTACAGGGGGGTGATTTACGTCCTCACATCGTATACATATTCTCACAATATTTGGGCTATACGAATGTATTTTAATTACTTTAATGTTGTAAGAATTATGAAGTTATAAATTACAGGAAATATACCCGCATTTGCGTGAAATTATTTATAAAAATAACACCCTCGGTACACCCAACTGGGATTTGAACGACGATCCCTATATATTTAACTACCCAAACTATTGCAAGAGGGACACCTTAGAGCAGTAATTACCAACGTGGGGAACCTGGCGTGACGTTTAAGGGTACACGATTTTTTTTAAATAATGGTGGAAAAACTACACGTGCCAACATTGTAAGACAAGAGACAAGTTGAAAAATGTGAAATTAATCCAACGTTATGGCAAGGAATGGTGCAGGTCTACTTGAGTATTTGAACTTGGGAAAATGATTTCACTTTCAAAACAAAACTAAGTTATTACTAATAAATTTATTAATAAACCAAATAAGTTAATTTTTACGATAGTTTTTGATTTCTGAATGTAAAAAAATATGGAATGTTTGCTAACCATTTTATTACGCTTTTTTAAATCCCATTATTGATTGTTGGCCCATTTATTTCCAATTACAACAAATACATATGAAATAAAAGTTTTTATATTAATTAAACTTTTTTCTAATAAGGTACAATTAATTTAAATGAGCTGCCAAGAGGTACGAAAGCGAACATATGTTGGGAACCGTTGCCTTAAACAATGAGACCAAAGAAGTGGGCTACATAACATAGGTTGTTTCTTTCATTACAGTATTTTTACTATAGATATTTACCATGTTGGCTGGTAAAGTACCATGCTGGCCGAATATTCCAGGTGTCAGTTTCACAATAGACTTGACTTTCAATAACTGGGAGATCGGGGTTCCATTCTAGGTTTGGTTTACTGAGAGTGGCTTTCTCTAAAATGTTCTACACTCTTCCTCTATGCAAATGAGGTGACACTCTCTCTCTAAATTAAACCTTACTCATCTCTAACTTATTGGCGTAGTTGGAAGTTATTCGTACAGCCCGAATAGGTAGTGAGACGCGGTGGTAAATAATAATAATAATAATAATAATAATAATAATATATTTATTCACACCCACGCGCCTTCCCCTTCATCCCTACACAAACATTGGCTCAACCGTAGTTCCAGCCAATAGGAGTGTACCCTATTCTTTTACAAGTGAAGTCGAATCGAATAAACGAAATATTCTCGAAACCGAATAGATGTTAATTAGTATACATATACAAGATTAAGTTTTTTCGATGAAAACTAAATCTTATGGATATAAATAACTTAAGATATTCAGTTTTATAATAATTGAAATAGACAAATTAAATAAAAAGGAAAAATAAACTAACAATTATAGATTTAATCAAGAAAGTGAAAGAGGAAAAATGTGGGAAGAATCCAATGCACTAAGGTGCCATCTTCTTTATTTCGTCTGTCTTCTATAGGAGAAATAGTAAAACACATATTTAAACAAACATTTTAAAATAAATTGAGTAATACTTTGGCATTGTTGCCTTTATATAAAAAAAGGTTCGGAAATCCACACGGGCATTCTCAGTCAATTGCTTAAAAACTGAGATATTTACTCAAAACACGTAATATATGTGAAACGAGATAGTATAAACTATCAAATCCAAGAAAAAATTGTGTTATACTCATGTTAAACATTTTTGATTCCGGGATTTAAATTTTATGATTTTCTTTTTAAATAATTAAAGTCCTCACTAGTATATTTGGAAAAAAAAAAGGACCAATATTGGGTTTACAAGGGTCAATACTTCGTATTAAAATTTCGACTTCCGGTTAAAATTTTAGACATTTTATTAAAGGTTGTACATCTTATGTTTATTGTATTTTTATTAAATTCCTAATTTATAAGTTTATACCAATAAATAAAATTGACTATTGAGTCAAAATGATAGAGATGTATTATTGTTGTACAAACATTTCCCCTAAGAGGTTAAAGAAAATAGAACATAAACTTTTTGGGGAACTGACTTATCTACATACTCTATGGAATTAGAGAATTATTACGTTAAAACTTAAGTAGTATATCTGTAGAGCTAAAGCTCACAACATTGTATTAACATATTGAAATAACTAAGAAACTGTTGATTTTATACAGATACATTCCACATAAAAGATTTTATTTTTAATATTACTACAATTTTTTAATGCTAAGTTATTTAGTATCTTAAATAATTGAGGAGGTAAGAAACTTTCCGCTTCTGTAAAGTACCCTAAAAGTAATTTTTATAGTAAAATGAAAATAACTATTTGGTTTATAATCTTAATCAATGCCTATATATGAATTTTAATCAAAATGGTTAGAGCAAATTTTGAGAAAATGGATTTTTTCTCTTTTCGTCTTTTATGAAACTACTATTCATTTTTGGGGTAAATATACACTCAGACAGATGAAATGACCAAAAACAACCGTTCGAAAAAAAATATATATTTGCGTTTAGCTTTAAAATTATTGATTTTATAAAAAAATAATTCAAGTAGGATATTTGTATTATAAATAGATTTACATAATTGTAATGATAAATAATTTCATATCTCGGTAAATAAATCCAACCCGAAATGTTGATGAATGTCGGTGTCTCATAAACCTTCGAACCATAAAAATTGGTCTTCGTAATGCCATCTGTTTGTGTGTCTGCTTAACCCTAAAATTATGACAAGATTAATAAAAAGCTAAATAAATAATATATTTTCTCAAAATCGGATCTAACGATTTTGATTAAAATTCGTATCTAGGCAATGGTTAAGATTAAAAATTAAATGGCTATTCTCATTTTCTTATGAAAATTATTCTTAGGTTACTTTACAGAAGTGGAAATTTACGTATCTCCGCAACTATTTGAGATAGTAAACAACCTATCATTGCAAAATTGTAGTATTATTAAAAATAAAAACCTTTTATATGAAATATATTTTTATAAAGCCAACAGTTTCTGAGATATGTGCAAATATATTAATACAATTTTGTGAGCTTTATTTGTAAAGAGATATGACTCAAGTCTTAACGCAATAATTCTCTAATGCCATAGAGTAAGAAACAAGTAAGTCTCTAAAAATGTGTGTTCTGTTTCTTTCAACCTCTTAGGATTATTATTATTATTAGCACCGCGTCTTACTATCCGTTCAGGTTATACGCACTCACGCTAATGTGTAATGGTAGGGTGATTGTGAGATGAAATGAAGTACCTACAGTTTAACGTGGAATCCGAACCACGGTGGAGACTTGGCATTCCTCACATTCACAAGATGTCTTGTCAGAGGTGAAGGCAGGGTTTGGCAATCAGATAAATTTGTGCCGGGACCGAGGATTGAACCCTAGCCGCCAGCACAGAGGTCTGACACTTTACCCCTAGACCACCAGGTCTCCAACCTCTTAGGAGAAATGTTTGTACATCAATGATATATCTATTTCATTTTAAACTCAATAATAAAAAAATACCTATTTTATTGGTCAAAATTTAGAAATGAGGAATTTAATAGAAATGAGATAGCCATAAGTTGTACAATCTTTAATAAAATGTCAAAAATTCTAACCGGAAGTCGACATTTTAATACGACCCTTAGGGACTCAATATCAATATTTTTACTTTCTCACTATCTTATAGGTAGAGTAATTATTGTGATCGTCAACAAAATTGAGATTTTGATGAATGTTGACATTTCATGACCCCTGAATCCTAAAAAGTGGTTTTCGCAATGTCGTCTGTCTCTCAGTCTGTACCTTGGGATAGAGTCTAAACTATTTTACCAATAGGGCTAAATCTTTTTATCTAGAGTTTTATAAGTTTGCCACAAGGGTTTTTGGAATTATATATCTAACCTTAAAATTAAGGGTAGTTTACTGAACGGCAGAAAAATAAGAAATCGAATTTCTCAAAATTCGTTCCAACTATTTTATTAAATTTTACATCTGGACAGTGTTGATTATAACCAACAAGATGATCATCCTCATTTTCTAATGAAAATTACTGATGATACTTTGGATGAGGTAAATTTTCCAATTTTCATCATTTATCCTCAATCATTTGATATATTAAATAGAGTATCATTGTAAAGTTGTAGTACTATTAAATAAAAAATGTTTTATTTGAAATATATTTTCATAAAATTAAAAGATTCTGTGCTATAAGTTAATGTATATACTTTTTTAATTCAGGTCTTTGAAAATGAATCTGATTCTTAAGCTCTTTTGTGGATATAGACAATTCTCTTTTCACAATTTTTCTGTAACTGTGTTTCAAGTTCCTAATGCCATAGATTAAGTTACAGTTTATATTATTTCATTTATGATATTAGGTGAAGTGTTTATACAACAATGTATAGACTTACTATTTGGTTTCACAAATCTTTTTATTTTTTAGTAATGTTTATTTAAAGATAAAAGAGGGAGAAAGTTTATGCGGTTCACCATACCATTTATTTTATCATTATTTCGATTTATATAACTTTATCTAATTTATTTATATCTTATTACAAATATTAATTTATTTTAGTTATCTTTTTACCATTTAAATATTAAATATGTATATTTATATTGGATAACTACAGTCAAAGCTTTGGTAAATTTGTTTCATTTCTACAATAGTTTAGCACAGTGTTTCTAACAAGTTCTTTTTGATTTCAAAATATATTATGTCTGACTATAAAACTGGCCCTCAAGAGACTGATTCTTGGTCCACGTGCTGTTTTGATGTTACATACAAACATTGATCAATTACATGTGCGGGGCTTTATTGATTCAAAATTTATCTTGAGTTGAGGTTTACTTTTATAGTAGTCACGTTGTACAAAAGTAGATGAAATATAAGCTATTTAGACTTGACTTAACGTTTGTTTCAAGATGCTAATAACCTTCATCTTGTGTTAAATACCTTAAATAAAACAATAATCTATTGCATTTGCTATCAGCGACATGAACTATTTAGATTGAAGTGATACATTTGAAAGAAATACACTAACGATTTTCTTGAAATAAGATGTTTATTCAATATCGTATCTCACCCAACGGATAACATTTAACTTAGGTAAATTTGATTCCCCACTCGAGTGAATGCACGTGACAGCTTGCAAAGGTTAACAGATCCCTTCTCATGTATTCATTCGCCAAACTATATGATCTGCCAGAACCTAAACTGTGTCACTATTGTTAATTAAAACTTTCAAAGCAAACAATGTGCTTTTGGTAATTTTTATTCTTTTAAATTTTTTATATAATTAAAATATGACCTTATGAAAATAACCGTTTGGATGTTTTTGTGGAAGCGAAGTGCTTTAAAAAATACAGCTTCTAAAAGACAGCCTTTTCTTCATAAATTAAGAGGGTGAGTCGGACGAAATTGTGATCATTGATGAGGTCATATTATTGGTGTTTGGTTGTGTTCATGCACATCTGTTTAAAAATAAAAACGTTTTATTTTTAGCTAATATTTTATATGGCTCTTTCTCTTTGTTACTAAACCACATTTATTTATTTTGGTGGCCAGTTATAACAATATAAGTGTGAATATAATGTTTTTTAAGTTAATATTTAATGCACTATAATATATTTTGTTGTGCCGATGACTAAACATAAACACAATAGGTTTAATAATATATATTGTTCTTTAAAAAAACTACGAAAAATGTTAACAATTAAGAAATCCCTAGAGAAGTACCAATATAATATTTAATTAACACTTTTGATGGATAAAATAGTATTACTAATAAAATAATAATTATCTCTATATGGACTAACCAATATTTGCAATACAAAACTTCCGTCAGGTGTCAGCTAACACCGACTTTAGATAACATATCTCTAACCAGTCATCGAATCGTGGTGTGATTTTCTGTATTATAATTTAAAATATAAGATAACATTATAGAAACCAGTGTAAGCGTTTTGCATATTTTAGCAACAATAATAAAATTGAAAAAAATATATAAAAATAACTAAATTGATCTGAATGTCTTTGGTAGCCAACGAAGATAGCAGAAAACAATCCTTCGACACTTTTCCGATTCGAGCGTAGTATTGTATCTAATTTCCCAATCGATCTACCATGAGATGGGATCTTTTTATTATGCTACAACAATTTTTAGTTTTATTAAAACAATAAAACAGAGAAGCTGGAGTTTAATTTAATTTTGTGTTTGTGTTTCTTTGTCTATAGTTTTTTATGATAGTACTAGTGCGATATAGCCATTGATATAATATTTAGGGCTGAGAAATCTTAATAGAATTCGTTAATCTGCTTAAATTATTTTAATACTTTTAATTTCTTATCTTAATAATTAGTATAATGTGTAGACCTAATAATACAAACGTTCTGTAATGCTTTCAAATGGGATCAAACCATCTATGTAACCACTTATGTAACTATATTGGAATCACCGGAATATAGGTTTGAAAACTGTCAACATAATTTTTAAATTTTAATCTTGAAAAACTTTAATTGTGTTAGTAAATAACAAAAAAAATGATCAAATAATGAACTATAAAAATTGTTTTCACAACCATGGGATCATAAACAAAATTTATGTACTCGCACACATGAACTTTGCCTGTGATGTAAAAAAACAAGTATTAAAAATCCGAACATTGGTATTATGTCACTCCCACGGTACAGTTTAAAAACAATGAGACGAAGGTTTGTGTGCTCAACGAACCTAGGCAATAATTTAGTGGTAGTCTGTTTTTATTTGAATATATTTATTAGTTTCACCCAGTGCCTTCGGTTATAGTGATGTTTGTTATTTTAAGCATTGATTAAATTCAAAAACTTGAGTTTTAGGTGTAAATATGCAATTTTATTTTAGTTTCCTGTTGACACGTCGTAGATTTGTATATTTACTATATACCAGGGGTTCTCAACGATCCATATGCAACCCACAAAATATATTTTTTTGGCTCACAAAGTTTCTTGTAGAAGTAATCTACACTTGCAAAATTGATTTTTCTAGCCGAAAAATTGAAAGTTTAGACTCGTTTTCGAAAACGTAAGGAGTATGACAAATTATATAATTTTGTCTTAAATATAATTTAATATATAATTATGCATGTTTAAATTGCCACTTATTATTTCATTCACAATCAAACACCCATTATTATTTTTGCATAACTTGACAAACTTTAGCTGATTATGATGCGGCTTACCATAAGACTCTGGATTCACTCGTGGCCCTCGGGAACTCTTAGGTTAGAAAACCGTGTTATGGATGATAGTTGATTGGATGTAAATAGTGTATAAAAAGGAAGAATGTTTTCTAGTCAATTGAATATCTCCTGGGCTATGGCTTACGATTTGGGTAAATCAGAAAGCGAGTTTCGGTAGTATTAATAACTTGATCTAATATTTTATAATTGAGAAAAGCTAAATACATATTTATCTTCGTTTACAAGTCTCATTAGACATAGTAACTTGTGTACCTCACTTCCAGATAGTCTATCGTCAATTAAATACTATGCGCTCCTACTACACAGCTATTCAATATGATTTCTGTATTATTATAAGAGGGGCAATGAAAGAAATGACCTTTCATCCACTTTGATAAGAATTTAAGAAATTTTGATTTTTTTTAAGTCATCACACTTACTTAGTACTCGAGAGAGTTAATTGCATTCTTAATCTAATGAAGTAAATATGAGGAATACTGCATGTGTATATATATATATATTAATAGCACGTAGCATACGTAAAACCAACCAGCCAGAATTTGAACCACTACCTCACCACCACCAACAAACCGGTTGAGACAATATTAATGCCTATGTACACCTGCTGAGTGGTGCGTTTTTTTTTTTACCAAACTAACATTTATTATTTCATTTTAAACTGGAAGACAGCCGCAAAAATAATAGATACTTATTTAATTACTTTGGGGTTTTATAATTCGAGAATATTATCATATATATTTAATTACATTCTGTATATTAAAAACTATTTGTGTATATCGAAATAGTTTTTATTTTTTCAAATCTGTTACATATTTAAAGTATTGTGTATAATAGACTTCTCACAAATATTATCTGAGTTACTTGAGTAGTTGGAAAAATGTGATAGAAAATTGAGAACGGTAACTTTATTTTGAAATGTGAAAATAATTATGTCATTTCATGGAATTTTTTCAATAGAAAATAATCCAAGTTCTTGGGTTTTGCTATTTGTTTAATTTACTTAAAATATTCTGAAATATAAAGTTAGTTCAATAATTCAAATGTTCGTGGCTTTTCAATAATCTTAGCAAATTTTAATTTTTATAACATTAATATGGCAAAGCAAACTGGATTGTACACATCCTTAGGGGGAACTGTCTTCTGCACGACGTCATAGAAGGAAAGGTTGAGGGAAAGAGGAGCTTAGGAAGAAGAAGGATTCAAATTATAGATGACTTGAAGGAAATAAAACAATTCTGGGAGCTCATTGGAGGCGCATTGGAGGTTTACGTTCACTGGCAAAAGGAATGGACCTGTTATAATATAGAATACCCAGTAATAATAATGATGGCTATAATAATAATAAAAATATGGTCCATGATACTATTTTAAGAGATTTGTAGCTCCCACTTAGATGTTCTAAGACCGTCCTCACACCCAATTCTAATAAAAATCCTGTATAGATAACCAAATGGCGACTTGTAAGCTATCAGGTATTATTATTATTATTAGCACCGCGTCTTACTACCCGTTCGGGTTGTATGCACTTACGCTAATGTGTAGGGTGATTGTGAGATTAAATGAAGGACCAACAGTTTAACGTGGAATCCGAACCACGGTGGAGGCCTGGCATTCCCCACATTCACAAGCTGTCTTGTCAGAGGTGAAGGAGGGGTTTGGTAATCAGATAAATCTGTGCCAGGACCGAGGATTGAATCCCGGCCGCCAGCATAGCTATCAGGTATTCCACCGTGGTTATTTTGTATATATTCTCATTCGGAGCAATGAATAGAAAATGGGATTCGTTCTATATCTATTTAATTGGGTGAATTACAATAATATTATAGTAAATACGTCTTAAAGCATCGATTAAAAGTTCAATACTTGAGCTCAGCCAGCATAATGTTTGCTTACTAAAATAATGGTCCCAGGCTCAAATCCCAAGATGGCAGGGAAATAAATTCCCATTGGTTAAATTGTTACTTTCTCCTTCACAGCAAGGAACTAAAGTTTTATTCACACGTTCGCTGAAAATATAGATTAAAATCTGATAAAGTGGGGAAACGATTCACACGCTGTATGTGGACCCATGATGCATTGCAATGCAAACTTAAAACAGCTAATTATCAACATATTTTATTTTATATTAGATAAACATAGATTTTAAATCATGATCCCTATGGATGTTTTTAAAATATAACGCTGTGTCGTGGCACAGTCCAATACATCGATAAACAAACTTTATATTAACGGGTTATTTCAAATCTCCTCACAATGGCCAATTACGCTGTCTTCTTGCTGTTATCTTTACAGCGCATGCGCTGTCATATGCACATGCGTACTGATTTGAGACGGTTGGTTCTGAGATTTGATTGGTTCCCTCGTGCCGAAGACCTCAGGCAGAGTGAACCAAGCATAGATAAGTTGAACTTAAGCAGAACAGCTCACGGTGATGAGGTGGCAATCTTGTGATTGGGTTAGAGCGTGTGAATCGACAGTAAAGGATGGGGAACAGGGTATTGTGCTGATTTTAGAATACATCTATTTTGTATGTGTATATTTATGTAGTCAGTCATGAAGCTACCACAATAGTTAATCAAGTTTAAAATGTAGTTTATAATTATGTTTTCTAGCGGTGCACCTTATTGCCCGTTTGGGATACCCACATAAGTACTAATTACGTTAATAAGTGAGGCGATAGAAATGTTAAATTTAGTAGACGTGTTCCCACATTTGCGTAAATTGATAGGGGAAAACAATTAAGAGAAAACCACCCTCATTACACCCAACCGAGATTTAAACCACGATCTCACCATCATCAGCTGTCCATTCTATTGCGAGAGTGATTGATGCCTGTTAAACTATTCTGCCAACGATGCAGGTTCTTCCTTGTTCTACGACCAGTTGTGAGGTTAAAAGGGTGCTATACGTAATAGCACTGGGAAACATTGAGTACGTTTAGAAATACCGCATTGTTTCTAAACAGGCTCGATATTTTTTAATATTGTTTCCACCAAAATGTAGGCGAAAGTTCCAACCAGATACACAGTTTTAATTTTAAGCTTAAAGTGTTTAAAAACGTTTGATATAAAACAATCCCACATTATCTTAAAATGTTATTTTGTGACCCAATTGAAACATGACTTTATTTGGTGGAGGAAGACTAGCTCTAGGTTTTGAGCTCCTTTCTTAGGTCTCTCAAGTATACATTTTCGCGTAAAGAGGCATTAAATCTGTTTAAAACCTTAAAACTCAAAATTTAAACATTTTAACTGGTCCAAATCCCGCTGATAATTTTATAACCGTGTCTTACTAGCCTACGCTTATATATAATAACTACGCTAATGGTTTTTAGGGATTAGAAAGGCTATATTTAGAGGAAGCGTGCATGCATTTGCGTGGGGAGAGAGAGAGAGAGAGCGCGCGCGAGAGAGAGATAGTGAGTGTGGAACACTGTCTTAGGAAAAAAAAACACCTTAATACACCCTACCAAGATTCAACCCTCAATCTCCCAGTCATTGGCAGTCTAGTTTACTGGAATAGTAACGCGTTAGACCATGTGGCCATCGTAGTGGTTGAGTACCATATTCAAAATATCAAACAAATTTATATATGTTCTCGGGTTTCTAAACGTCTGTAACGCGTTTCCCTACTAATTTAGTATGTAACACCCTTAAGGTCTTTGGCCCTCTTGAGCGTAAGTCTAAAACCTATTTGTTGGGATGGTGGGCGGGAGGGTGAAAGGCGTAGCGTGGCTTCACAACTTACCAAAGTATCCTTCCGCACCAACAAGAACAGGTGGATAACGGAAACCGTAGTTGCCGGAAAGGTCTTGCGGAAAAATCATACGTTTGGAAATATCAGTTTTCTAGAGAACGAGTGAAATGTTTATGTTAATATTTTCATCACCCCTTTTAAGATAATGTATCAATGTTTATTTATCTTAACAATTTCTTATTTTTTGTTACGAAGCCGGCAGTTTTATATTGAAAAATGTCAATTTTACCGATATTTGATCACTGTTAAAATTATAAAAGAGGTGTGTATATAAAAAGTATAACTTAATCAACATGTTTCTGTTCTTGAACAAACCGTTTCCGAAAATAAAATCGAAAAAAAATAAAAAATCTTGAAGATAACCTTTTTTATTATTATTATTATTATTATTATTATTATTATTATTATTAGCACCGCGTCTTACTACCCTGTTCGGGTTATACGCACTTACACTAATGTATAATGGTAGGGTGATTGTGAGATGAAATGAAGGACCTACAGTTTAACGTGGAATCCAAACCACGGTGGTGACCTGGCATTCCTCACATTCACCAGATGTCTTATCAGAGGTGAAGGAAGGGGTGGGTAATCAGATAAATCTTTTCCGGGACCAAGGATTGAACCCCGGACTCCAGCATAGAAGTCTGACACCTTACCCCTAGACCACCAGGTCACCAACCTTTTGTTCCTGTGGCTCTGTATTTCCACGCCAAATGAAAAGGGCCAATCGCCTTAAGAAGCATTTAAAGTACAATAATTAAAACTGACTTATCTAACAGCTACGGAAGTTATTAGAATTGATTTTCACAAATTAGTGAGACGGCTCATGTGATATATATGTGATAGATATTATCACTACCTATATAATAAGTCTGATCATAACAATTTTATCAATACTGTCAGAAGAAAATAGGTTTTTATTTTCTTAGAGCGTTTTCCTGCCAACTTCTTACTTTAGCAATGAGTGAAAAACGTATCGTTGTGAACGAGGCTTGCCCCCTGGAGAGGATAAGCTACGTCCCGCGCGACGGAAGGCGGTAATGTAGTGTCCGTGGGACAGGAAGCTTTTTTTTTTACTGCTTCAGTAACCGATAAAATGTCACTCCTGATTTGTTGTTATTCTATTTACACTCGACGCCAATGGTATAATGGAAATTATAAATTGAAAATAGCTTGCATACACTATAAAATAGTTACTCTTAATCAAGAGAAGAAAAGGTTCGTTTCATTCGTATATTGCATTCGTATATACTCAGCACGAATTAATTTATGAGTGAAATATGTTTATGTATTTGATTCCAACTGCACATTTAAGGAACATTGTTAATATTCTTTTATAGTGTTTCGAATCCAGGAGATAATTTAAGAAACCACCTCTGTGGTCTTTTGGCCAAAGTCCCTGGCTGCAGATCCAGAGGTACTGGGTTTGGTCACGGCTGCTTCCCAAATCTAGGCGTGAAGCAGCAGGAGCTACTTTGAATAATGACGTGGTATATCCGGTTTGGGAAACTACGATTAAAGGCCGAAGGGCTCATTGTACTGACCACATGACACCCTCTACCCACAAATTTTGGCACTATTATTGATAACGGTAGCGGCAGCTCGGTAGGTATGGCTTACTTGTGGATTCACTCAATTTTTTTAGGTATAATGTTGTTTCAAACAGAACCTAAAGAGATGATTAATGCACTGGCACAATAATTTATCTATACAGCCTTATACAGAAACATCGACTATATCGATAAATTGAGAATATAAATTACATTTATATTGGGTAAGTAACATATTCAGAGATAATATTAATCGAAATAAATTATTTCCCATTTTCAAGGTATATTTTTATTTTTTACTTTGGGTATATTAAGTGCATTTAATAAATAAGTTTACTGAAATAACTTATAAACTAACTTAGTCTAGTTCCTAAACAGACTTCCTAGATTTTTATTTTATTATAATAATATTCACTCATATATAGGGATTGAATATTTTTCGTCCTATAATACATAATATATTTATGTTTTAATGTAATAATCGGTATTAAAAATATATTTATTTACATAAAAAGCCTATTTTTATCATGATTACAAACACAATGAAACCTTTGATGGCATTCTCCAAAGCTCTCTTTATCACGAAATGCCCAAATATTTATCTCACTCAATATTGTGTATACGCTGCTCTATTCTCGTTAAGTTTTATTTACAGAACGCTTGATATTATTATAAACATATACATACATGGCATTGTACCGTGCGTTCATACTTGTTACAAATTAATTAAGGAACTTTGTAGTATGGCAATCAATGTTGAACTTTGCTTACATTTACCTCTAATAAATAGCTCGGTTTTTTAATTCAAATATATATGTGTGTTAGCCAGAAACGTGGGATTAAATACGTTACTCATAGGTGACCTGGTGACGTGGCTATATGCATATAAACAGTGTCGTTATTCATAATTAATATTTGTACTTTTTGCTACACTGGAGTTAAACATAATAATGAAGAGGCTGACTTGATTGGATAAATTATATCAGGAGGGTCAATGTATTCTTTTTTTAATATTACTTACTGTCAGTGAATATTAATTTCAATATTGTAGCTACCCAACTCGGTGAGCAAGTGGACTAAATGTAAATACTTCATATACTCCAGTCCATACAATGACGGGAAGATGAAATTTTGACTCTTCATTCAGGTGTTCTAGGGGCAGTTTGTATTAAATGTTTTCCCTCTCTTTCTTACCTTATATGGCAAAATAAAGTTAGGGTTTTTGAAAATAAAGTAATTAGGAAGATGTTTGATCCAAAAAGAGATAAGGCTATTTGGGAATAAAAGAGGTTGCAGATTGATAAATTACATCACTAGATATTGCTAGGATATTCAAGTCTCGTAGATTACAGTAAGCAGGACATACAGCGTGAATGGGATAATCTATAATTGTGTTCAGGGTACTGACTGGCTAACCAAATGGGAAGACCTAGATGCAGATGGAAGGATAATATTATAATGGACTTTAATGAGATAGGGTGTAATGAGGTGGACTGGATAGTACTATATCAAGATAGAGCTAAGGCGTAATGAGGTGTACTAGATAGTACTATCGCAAGATAGAGCTAAGGCGTAATGAGGTGTACTAGATAGTACTATCTCAAGATAGAGCTAAGGCGTAATGAGGTGTATTAGATAGAACTATCTCATGATAGAGCTAAGGCGTAATGAGGAGTACTAGATAGTACTATCTCAAGATAGAGCTAAGGCGTAATGAGGTGTACTAGATAGTACTATCTCAAGATATAGATAGAGTGTAATCGTAATGAGGTGTACTGGATAGAGCTATCTCAAGATAGAGATAGGGTGTAATGAGGTGGACTGGATAGTACTATCTCAAGATAGAGATAGGGCGTAATGAGGTGTACTGGATAGTACTATATCAAGATAGAGCTAAGGCGTAATGAGGTGTACTATATAGTACTATCTCAAGATAGAGATAGGGCGTAATGAGGTGTACTGGATAGAGCTATCTCAAGATAGAGATAGGGTGTAATGAGGTGGACTGGATAGTACTATCTCAAGATAGAGCTAAGGCGTAATGAGGTGTACTAGATATAACTATCTCAAGATAGGGATAGGGTGTCATGAGTTGGATTGAATATAACTAGATTAAGATAGAGATAGGGTGTAATGAGGTGTACTAGATAGAACTATTTCAAGATAGAGCTAAGGCGTAATGAGGTGTACTAGATATAACTATCTCAAGATAGGGATAGGGTGTTATGAGTTGGATTTAATATAACTAGATTAAGATAGAGATAGGAGGAATACTTTTGCAATGACTGCAATTAACTTTAGGATCCCTAATGGCATAGACTAAGTAAGTAAGGTTTCTCAATTTCCCTAAAAAATATTTGGACACATTTTCCGTATAAGAATTATCTGCCTTGTCCTTACTCCATTAGTGTAATTAAAAGGGTGGCTATCCCGGATTGGTATCAAACTTTGCAAAAAGTATATAGACTAAAATTTGCATGGATGAGTGGGTAGTTGGAAATTGAGCGGCCAGGATTAATTCCGTACCAAGTTTACGTGAGATGCTTTCTCCGAAACTTGACATATTTTATAAGCTCCCCTTGCCTCAGTTCCCTAAAATTCACTGTCCTTGTCCTGTTTCTGTGTTATTGATAGTTTGATATTGATTGTCAGGACTAGCAACAATCATAAATATAACACAGCAATTTTCGAAATACGTTGTTAATTCAACTTAAAAATTATTTTGTGTATGTTGATAAACTACGTAAGTCAAGCGATACTTCTATTCAATGTATATATATATGTGTGTATATGTTTATTTCAGAGGGATATTAAAACCAAGAAATAGCTTCTTATGAGAATGAAACTTTGAGAAAATGAAACTGTGCACTTTACACAACTTGCGTCCAAGGAATAAATAAAATGGCGAGGTACTATCATCAGTATGTTAGCTTTCTAAAAAAAACATGCCATCTGGTATGTTTAGAGTGGAGTTAGAAGACATTGTTGGTTGTAGGTTTATCTACAAATACACGTAGTTCGAATTTGTGTAAGTCAAGGACTTGCAGTAATACAAGTATACTAAGGAAGTATAAAATACCCCTATGATTGATGGCTGATTAAATAATAATGAGTCTAAATTCCTCAAGTTGGTGCTGGTGTGTTTTTCAACTAACAGGAGCAGCGCGTGCACTCAGACCTTCTGTGCCATCTGGGGAGAAGCACACTTAATGGGAAATTTCTGAAATTTCCGTAATTTCATTTGTTTTCTGACCTGAATTTCCTTGATCGAGCGAGAAAGCACCTACACATTCATTGGGAAAATTATTTCAAATAAATTCCATGGATATTCTACATACAACACTAAACATAGCACCGACCGATAAAGTTCTAATTCATCGTCCAGTAAAAATCCGTCAACCCTATTCATATTTGACCCGACGAACATTTGGTCGTGGGCGAGCACTTTACACCAAAACCGCCGATGAATATGAATATCACCCTTGAGTTTAAATTCTACTTCTGAAAGTGAGGTTTATTTTAAACCGGTTTATATGACTGAAGTAAATAAAATCTTCTTATCTCAAGTATATTGCACTTAAAAATAAGGCTTTACAATTTAGTGAGTGCAGCGAATTAAGGTGGAGTGGAAGGTGTAGAGAGTTATGGTTGAATGTAAGGTGTAGCGAGTTAAGGTTGAATCTAAGGTGTAGAGAGTTAAGGTTGAATGTAAGGTGTAGAGAGTTAAGGTTGAATGTAAGGTGTAGAGAGTTAAGGTTGAATGTAAGGTGTAGCGAGTTAAGGTTGAATGTAAGGTGTAGAGAGTTAAGGTTGAATGTAAGGTGTAGAGAGTTAAGGTTGAATGTAAGGTGTAGAGAGTTAAGGTTGAATGTAAGGTGTATAGAGTTAAGGTTGAATGTAAGGTGTAGCGAGTTATGGTGAAATGAAATGTATTTTCGCACCAGCCTTACGGGCTATAGGGCCCACGCATTGTGAATAAACCAATGGGTTGGAGATGACCATGATAGTATTTATAGGGAACTACCCATATTTTCTTGAAGGGAACGTGGGAAAACATTAAGAAAAAACCTTCCTTAATTCACTCACTTGGGATTCAAGCCCCAACCAAATTAGGTTGAAATGCCCAAAAGTGAGGAGAATATGATACAGTTACAATTTTTTCAAAATTTATAAAAATAAATAATTGTATATATTTAACTTCTTAAAGCTATTTCATTATAAAAACAATTATTAATAATGTAACTAATAGTAGGTGGCCACACACACATTACATGCCAAAGTATATTCAGTAAGTATTTAGGTTGTTAGTAAAACGTTTATATAATTACGTAAGTGTCTCTGATTGATTTTGCAATTTGTGGAAATATCATCCCTATATAGGTCATATTCAAGTATATTTGTAGCTACACTGATAGCATTAATATCTCGTCTCCCTTTAATCCAGAAAATTTAAACGATAAAAAAGTAATTAGTGGAGCGTAAGTTCCCTACATACCTGTTTGTTTTGCAAGTACCACGAGTGTAAATGTTCGGTCATTCTAATGTTAACAGTAAATGAAGTAAAGAAAGGAACTAGTTTAACGTTTATTACTACCTTTTTTTGACCATGCACAAGCGGATCTTGAATGGTTTGTAAGATTTCACTATTGTAACAGGACACTATTGGTCTTTTCTTAAGTAACAAATTTGTATTATATAATAAGCATTATTAAAGCCTTACCGTAACATTTCCATTGATATAAATACACATTTAGCGAATCTATTGAGTTTTTTCTTAAGTTTCTACTATTATATAAAAACATGTTAATGAAGAAATAATAAATAATTTCTCAACAAAAAATTTAATTGAACCAGTCATTCAAATCTTGCTTATACACCCCAAGTGATTAGGTATTGAGGCAGACTACAGTTTCATAAAACTACACTTTGATCTCTAGATCTGGAACGGTCTAATTATATTTATTAATTATTGTGTTGAGCTCTTATATATAGCCCGATTCAGTAGGAAATATTTTTTACATTTCAAAAATTACTAAAACAATTTTTTATTATCTCCATACGTCAGTTATCTGACCTATATCTGTAAATTATGAAGAATAATCTAACTATTTGTAAATTTATACTAATATTATAAGAAAATTTAATCAATATTGACCGAAAAAAATTATTTGTAGTTTAAAAAAAGGTCTTTTTACCAGAATACTTATATATATATATATTTTTTACAATACTTATCCATACAGGTGGGTGTTTAGTATTAAAATGTTAATCCTAGAATATTATTTTATAACAGTACATATACAAGTTATATGATACATACACAAATGTCAAGTATATAAAATAAATCAATAATTAAATAGGAGAGGAGAACCTTAGAAACGTTAAAGTAGGTTAATTATTTAGGGTGATTTTATTTATTTGTTTTGATCTAAAACTTTCCATCTGGGACTCAACATATTTTACATTATCACACTCTAATTTTTTTTTTATTATTATCATGGAAATGGTAAACTTTAAAAACATGTTGTTATTTTAGTCATGACTAACAAGCAAATTTTTTACTTAGAATAGTTTTAGGAATTTGAGGATATGAGTAGATACGTAGATGAATATAATATTATTATAAACCATTTTAATTCTTACAATGATTCCGAGTAAACTTCCCCTTGACTTTACCTTTCCAACCCCTATGTAAATAAATTTGTTTTAGGAAGAAAGCAACGCTACAATTAAGTATAAATGAAAGGCGAGGCTTGGGGGATGAATGATTGTATTTACGGAAATCGGCCTATCTGAATCATATTCGAATAAATTATAACGACGCCTAGATACAGGAGTCGAACTCCGGAAATTTGGCTAAACTCGGATATGCTCTACTACTGAGATACCCACGGGTAGTCCCATGCATGGGGTCATTAATTTTTTCGGAACGATTGTTGTTTTTTAATCAATACAATATAAATATTAGCTTATAGACCGAACGGTTAGTAAGACACAGGGTTAAAATAAAATAAATGTTTTTAATTATATAAAACTATGATTATTGTCCCAAAATGTCTATTGATGATTATTTTAAATGCTTGGCTGTTATCAAATGTATTTTCTATTTTAATTAAAAATGTGATTTTAAAAATATTGCACTAAAATGGGAATAATCCATCGGTATTTCGATAGTAAGTCTCTCTGTGATAAATCATACCTACCACAAGGCAAATAAATAAATCAAATAAATCTGGGGAGAAAATAGTTTTTTTTTATTGCTCGAGTTAGTGAAATAACTCAAACTACAATCACTCTTGACCCGAATTCCTTCTCTACGAGAGAACCATGATGAAGAAACAATAGAGTCAGGAAACGAACCGAACATGTTTCAGTTACGACGTGTTTCATAGCTAGACGGAAGAAAGGGTGTTTCGTAAAAGGGTAGCGGATTTCGTTGGGGGAGGGGGGGAGGGTTGTATGGTTTCGGCCACCGATGTACGTACAGCTTATGTGATCATTGCCAAACTGACCTTCCAAATTGCCTCGATAGGGATAGAGGGGGAGTCAGGCGAAAAGAGGGTATAAAAACGTGAGACGCCTTCTAGCATCCTCGATGCGTGATCCTACACAAGAAATAAGCTCAATATTACAACAGATGGGAGGTCATCTTAACAAGAAAATAAAAATACAAAAAAATAAAATAAAAGAAGAAAAGGTTTGAAAAAAATGGGGAAGGAGGGTGCTAGGTGATAACGAGAAAAGTGAGGTAGCTTTTTTTTTTCAATAAAAAAAAGGGAAGTATGGAAGAGAATGAGTGAGACAACAGGGACGACAAAGATATAAGTGAGAGAAAACAAGGAAGGAATAATAATAGTAATAAAGTACCGTACATATTTCCGTCTCTTTCTTGTCCCTTGTGTGAAGAAAACTTTTATTGGTTTGTTGAGGGCGACGGGTGTTCTGTGGTGTTCACAAGCCAGGAGAGTTTTTTTTTTCATTTTTCACACAAGAGACGTGTATTTTTTTTTTAGAAAGGGGGATTGAGGTGTTAGGAGGGTATGGAAAGGGAAAGGGGCTGACCTGAACCCTCTTCTATGGCCAATGACCACTATTCTCATTGTCGTGTTATTATAGCTTAGAAACTTCATATCGTCGCCAGCTCTCTGTTTGGCAGAAATGAAATCGAGGACGCTGTTCCGTAGGACAGCAGTGGGAAAGGGTAGGAGAGAGAGAGGGGGGGGGGGTAAAAAGGAGTTTGGGATAGGATAGAAGGGTCAGGCTAGCTGTAATTGAATTAGAGATGTGTCACAAGCGTTTCGATTAGAGGATACACTTCTACCACGGAAAATCGTCATTCTCAGACGTTTAATTTTAATAATGTATTTACGCTTGCTCTCGGAGGTCAGACAAACAATGGATGTTGGAGTTTCATATACGAGTTGCTTTGCCATTTAGTTGAGGTTACGGCCACTTCTATTCACATCTTTGTATTTTTATTTTAACCCCTGTCTCACTTTAAATATAAGGTGTGTATATACCGCCGAATCGACAAGCGTTTAAGGTGGGGATGCAGGGAACGCGGGAAAAGTTGTTTCTTTATAGTTTTTATATTAAAACATCTTTATGCTCAAAATAAATAAAATATTGTCCCAGTATAAACAAATACTATATTTTTCTTTACATGGTGATTTCAACGGTTGTTGAGCCGGTCCCATAGTGTAGTGGTCAGTGCACCTGGCTATGAATCTAGGGGTCTTAGGGTCTATTTCCGGCTGATACCTTTAGTATTTTTATTTTAAGGGAAATGATCCCAACGGCCACCAAGGGTTGGTTAATTAGGCTTAGGTTAGGTTGGGTTTAGACTCCCACCAGCTCCCCTATTTCATAATCACCATCACATCATTCCATCACGGGGACTACGTAAAGACAGCCTCCTATGGTGTACCCTGGGCAATACTCTGTGCCCACAGAGTGGCTAAAAGTATACACATAAGGCGAGAGAGTTAGATGTCCTGTCACTCCCAAACAGTAAATTCACATGTTAAAAAAACATCGTTGAATATCTGACATGAGTATAGCGGCACTAGTTGATTATTATAATTACTATTTAGCACCGCGTCTTACTACCCGTTCGGTTTATACGCTTTAAGTACTAATTACGCTAATAGGTTAGGAGTTGGTAAGGTTGAATTAAAGGAATTGAACCCGCATTTACGTGGAGGGAGAGTGGAAAACTATTTAGGAAAAATCACCCCCAGTTCACCCGACCAAGATTCGAACCTTGATCTTCCCGTCCTCAGCAGTCAAGCTCAACACAACTATCGCGTTAGCCAACTACGCCACCGAGGCGGGTGACACTACATGACAAACTTTTTAATCCAAGAGAAAAAGTTGTCACTAAATTCCAGGACACCCTTGACAGATATTCAAGAAATATTGATGTTAGTATAGTAAAGAAAATTAAACTCAATGTTTATCCTGGAGAAATGTTTTATTTATTTTGACCAAAAAATGATTTGATTTAAAAACTGAAAAAACACCAAACTGTTCTGTCGTTCCTACATCCCCGACCTAACTGCCATGGATACGTCTAGACAAACTTTATTATTTAAATTGAGGTCAAAGGGAACACAAGTTAGGTTATGCATTTATTATGGTTTTTTTGAAAGAGTTTTATCTTTCCAAATTAAGTCAAATACTTCTCAGGCAGATACATTTCGTTTAGTTTCTAATACATTTTAATCTCATTAGCTTTAGTATATCTGACAAGGGCTTTGTTTAATAATTTACTTTAAAAAAAAATCTTAACCAAAAAAGGTTTCTCATCAAATCCCATTTTGTTTATGACAAATATCCAAGAATGTTGGAAATATTATACATGATAAAATTGAGCTAAATTTATCTACTGAAGAGATACTTTATATATTATGTTGGTAAAAAATAAAAAAAGTTTCTTGTCTCAAAAACTGCAAAAATACGGATCTAATCTTACATTTTCACCTTTCAAACATTAAAACAGCGCTTTTATTCGGGGTATTTACTTTATGAACATATATATTCTATTATGGATTAAATAGTAAAGCTATTATATTTATTAGTTACGGTTGAATCCACATCTAGTTATCATATTCTGTAAATTGAAGAATGACGCCCAGACGCGTGAATCGAACCTGGGAATCTTGGCTTAGTACGCCAATACTATAGCCACTAATCTATCCAGAAATCGTCCCGTGCTCAGGTGTCATTTTTCAATTTACAGAATATATATTCTATATTAACAAATGTTAACAGGATCTACAAAATTACCAAATACTACAACAAACACAGTACCCAGTCCCCGACCAACAATTCACAATCTATACATTTTCATCAATGTTGGGAATTATAATATAAATTCTTGTCAGATGCTCGGCTGAAAGAGATAAGGCTTCGTACTTTATTTATGACAAAGGTTCATAATCGATTTTAAAAATGGCGTCTATAGCTTTCTAGCTTTTCATTAATCATTAGTCATTTCTTTATTTCCAAACCCAAACTCTTTCCTTTTTATATGTTTAAAACTTCAGCGGTGAACACTTTAATAGTACGATAAAAAGTGTTTATGAAAAAATATGATTTCAGTCAAAGATTTGTAATTTTTATCATAAGAGTTGTCTACAGTTTTAGCAAGATCTTAAAAATATTTCAATTATAATGAGTATATTAAGTAAGCTGTTACTTTTCAGTGCAAAGAAGAAAACGTTTCACTTCACACAAACCCACGACGGTGGGAAAATAACTTACCCACTGGTATTGTTTGTTCTGCTGGTGACAAGGAGGTGTGGTTCAAATATCAGTGGAGCTGTACTGTTTTAGGTTTCTTAAATTATTTTTAACTTTCCTTCCACATGATTGAAGACCACACGGGAACACATGATGTCACATTTTCCATTTTTTACAAGGGAGCAATTTAAAGTTCCAAACACTCTCAACCGTTCCCGTATTACCTAAACTGTGTTTTTATTTGGTTTTGGGATAAAACAGGTGTTTTTGTCATCCCCTTGAACGTTTCAAAAATATCGATTGTCAAAATATTGTTTATGCCAGGTGTTTTTTATACCTAACTACACGTACTTGTCAGCCTTTTTCCCCAGTTATGTTATGGTTTAAGAAAATGTACAGTACATTTTCCTTAAGCCATAACTTGCTCATTAATATTAAATAAGTGTAAGTATGTTGATATTTTAACGAATGGTAAGATGTGATGAAAAAAAAAAGATTTTGACCACATTAGCCACTCAAACCCACTGGTTAGCAAGAAGTATTAGTATTATTATAGAACATATTCCTACCTGTACCCAATTTGTTACCTAATCAATAATAATAACTCTATTTATATAATTGATAAATTAGTCTTCACCGCTTCTTACAAATTGTTTGGACTACACACAAATGTAAAATATTCTAATGACGATAATTTGTTAGAGATTAGGGAGGTTTCATTTATATGAAGTTTACCCACATTTGCGTGGATATAAGAGTTGAAGAATCTTTATGAAAAACCCCCCTCAGTATACCCAACCGGAACTTGAACCTCAAACTCCCATAATCAACAGTCCTGTTTATTGCGAGAAGGATGCCTTAGACCATATTCCCACTGAAGTGATTGATAAATAATTATTAAATATAAGTTAAGTAACAAATAAATCCTTTCTTCAAAATAAGTCACGCTCATGCCCTACTATATATATTAATGTTTTAAATAAATCTAATATCTCAGTTTTATTTAAGCCCCAAATTATACTGTGACATTAAATATATGCTGCTCTAAAGGAATTTGTTAGGTTACAGTATATAACTTACAAACTTCACTTATTTAATGTTCAAGCAAATACCCTTCCACTTTTACAACCTAAAGAAATTAATTAAATTTAATCAAGAAATGGCAAAAAGGAATTTCAGTTCAAAAATAGTTTAACCCTGAAGTTTTCCAGATAAGGGAGGAAGTTGTTCTTTACTAAAAGTCTAGTTTCACATCAACAAAGTTTTCAACTAGCTCTGCATATTTGGGTTAAGCCCCTGAGTAAAGAAGGCCGACGTAATCTTTGACTTGAAA
Organism: Timema shepardi; assembly: GCA_902151425.1. NCBI lineage: Eukaryota > Metazoa > Arthropoda > Insecta > Phasmatodea > Timematidae > Timema > Timema shepardi. The sequence goes on along the minus strand of CABFVX010000168.1, from coordinate 89,716 downwards.
AGTTGGCAATTGTTTTAAAGTTTCCACTTAAAAAAATAAAAATGCCAAAAGTGCTATCGTTAAATTAATATCAATAACACTAAAATAAGAGCTACAGTAGGACCAAAATCAAATACTTATAGCCTACTGATATAAATTCATACGTTAAACATATCTTTATTTTATTATCAAAATAATTAAACTATAATGTGAAATTAAATTTATTGATCAAGAAATTTGGCAAAACTTACTTAAAACTTTAACCATTTCTTAGTTGCCTTTGGATGTAAATACTTATTTGGTCATATAAAACACATACCATTATGTATACAGCTCATTACATGATGAAGTTTTATGCTGTTGGTAAAATTAAGGTATTTAATTCTTATTCGCTTAATTTATTCACATGTATTAGGATTTTACAGGACAAAGGTGTCAGTATCATCATGTATGGTTTGTAATTAATTAGGAGGTCGTGGCTTTAGTCTCAACCAGGCGTACTCATGAAGTTTTCTATACAGTGAAAAATAAATTAATACATAGCCATTATATATATATATATATATATGATTAAAGGTGTTTTAAGAATAGTGATATATTTATTTACTACCCTTAATTTTATGTTTAAATATCTAATTCCAAAAACATATCAGGGCAACCATATCAAAACCCTAGATACCAAGTTTTAGCCATCCAATAATAGTAAATATCTTCAACACCACTCTGAAATGAACCAGGGTCTCCTAGCCTTGTGGTCAACCTCTCTGACCATCTAGCCACGGTGATATATTTCAGCCACAATTTAATCAATTGTCTCTGTCGGATAACAACTGTCTCTGTTCTGCCACCATTTTAGTCGTGATTTTTTTTTTAGGGGTGAGAAGAGTAGGGTTTGATAGAAGTATTAAGGGGTGAAAGAGGGGCTTCCCACTCGGCATGTCCTTCAAGCCCTGGCATGAATGAATGGTTTGTCATGAGAGGGGCCGAAGTATATTCGCGCAATTGGACTCTAATGAAGCAATGATAGCACCCGTTTCTGCTCGGAGTGAACATGGATTTGTGACAGAAATCATTTCGGCTAATCGAAGAATAGCTATTTTTAATGGCCACCCTGTCTGCTGTGGAATGGTGATGTTGATGGTAGTGTGGATGGATGGGCAGATGGACGGATGGACGGATGAATGGATGAATGAATAAATCAAACAAAAACAAAGCAGAGAAGTGGGAGTATAAAAAAAGGTGGAGGGGTGTAATTCTGCCAATAATATTGACAAATGTTGATGACAGTTCAAGTAGATGGATGGTGGAAGGTTTTTTTAATTGGTAATGATAATATCATCACGTAGTTCTTGTACGACTGATTGTGTATGTGTTTTTGTCTATGATCACCGGGCAGAGAGAGAACGAAGAGGTAGAGAAAGATGGAAGAAATGAACAAATCAGATATATGAATATAAAGGGGAAATAAATTGGCGCAGGGGACATGATACAATGGAATGAAAACATAATTGAAGATTAGGTGGTTACACGGCTGTAATTATCTTTATTTTGTGATTATGACATATATTTCAAAAGGCATCTGGTTGAACTTTATATCATATTATAGGTACGTACATCTGTAAATTTTGGCTTAGCAGGGGGTTGGACCATAATCATAGTTTTATTGGGCTTACAAACACTCAAAGTTCTCAATTTTAGCTATACAGTGGTATGATAGAAAATACCTATTATTCTACAAAATACAAATCACATAACTTGTTAAAACTATAAATAGTATAGATCACAGAGTTATTCTTACACATTTTTATTCATTAATATTTCCTAAAATACAATAATAAAGGCAGAAGACGAGAACATTAACGATTTTTCCAATGATAAAAAATACATTAATAACTATAAACAAATTAAAGAGAAAAAAAACTATAACAAAATTGTATTCTTTATGCAAAAGAAGATAAGCACATCAAAAAATTAGCAAACATATCCGGTGAGCTTATTTGTGTGATTTTCATAGTTATATATTTATGAATTTGCAAACTAAATGTTTTATTGAATTATTTAAGAAGCTTATAATAGATTTATCCATTTAACCCATTGACGGAAAGTCTAAAATAGCCCAGTATTGTTTTCCTGTGATAGAGAGGTAAAGGGTTAGAATCCCGGCTGGGTGTGACTTTGGTTTTTCCCTAATTCGTTTCTGTGATCTCCCTTCAAGCAAGTGTGTGCACATTTCCTCTTTCTCATATATAACCCATTATTATAAATATGTGGATAGTCTGAATGGGTAATAAGATGGGAAAGGTAAATTAAAAACAGCTAAAAGTTATTTAACATTGAGTCAGATTTAGATAGGAAGGAATTTTTTAGACATTTATAAAAATTACTAAAACAGTTTTCATATATTTATCAGTAAATTTATGTGATCTACAACTGTAACTTTTAGTTGTTAGTATAGACTCCCATAAAACAATATGACTAATTTGTGTTCAACACCTTGGCTAGGCGACCTGGTGGTCTAGGGGCGGTAAGGTGTCAGACTTCTGCGCTGGGGGTCAGGGGTTCAATCCTCATTCCCGGCACGGATTTATCTGATTTGCCAAACCCTTCCTTCACCTCTGAAAAGACGTATATTAATCACAACTTGGGAATGTGTGGAATGCCAGGCCTCCACCATGGTTCAGATCACACGTTAAACTGTAGGTCCTCCATTTCATCTCAAAATCACCCTACCATTACACATTAGCGTAAGTGCGTGTAACCCGAATGGGTAGTAAGACAAGGTGCTAATAATAATAATAATAATAATAATAATAATAATAATAATAATAATAATAATAATAATAATAATAATAATAATAATAATACCTTAGCTTAGTCAGTAACGTGTATTCTTACTGATATAAAAGCCTCAGGTTTAATTCCCAGTTTGTTAGAAACATGTATCATTGGTTAAATGTGGATCTCCCCTTTCCTATTGACGAATTAACAGCTTGGGGCTGAGTGTTATGCCTGTTCTAGATTTAAATTAATTTATAAGTCATGTGTTGACATAATTAGTCGGTTCAGGACGTGCAAGTTACATACCTAAACTAATAATAATAGTAGAGCTAATAATTAACAAAGTAAACTCTTTCAATGCTGACCACAAACACCTTTTATGTTTTTGTTTTTCATGAAAGACCCTTTCTCCAATAATCGTACTAAAGTTGTTAGGTTTGTGTCGAGAAACTTTCACCGATGGCTAATTTTAATATCATATATATGTTGTTTTTTGTGAAGGAGTGTACGTATAAATATTCATCCATTCATTGAATGCATAACTTTACTTTACTTTCTCAATTCCCCATGTGTATTTTGAGTTTATTAAAATCCTCGTGTTCTCTCTTTTTCCACGCGTACTGCTTGTAGTCTGTACTTGACATTTTTAGGGAAGCAAAAACCTTCTTACAATACCAGTGAAAGGACAAATTTGCCAACATTTTATGCTAATTTTCCTCTATTTGCTTGATAAAAAAATCTTATGGATAACAAAAGCTTTTGTTAAATATCTAGTCTAGTTTAATTTCAACTCACACAGTATAACTCTTTGTAATATGGGCCTAAACTCTTATTTAAAGAGATTCGTAAGCTTTTTTTTATAACGCTTTTGTGATATATTATATACTTAATTATTCAAGAGAGAAATTTTATTTAATGGGAACGAGGGTAAAATGATAAAATATAAAACTGTAGCTTTGTGGGAATAATATGTTTATTTACATTTTTAGCCATAGAATATTACCATCCATTTTGTCTATATGCATATTTGTACTTATGGGATAAGGGTGAGGCCTTAGGCCTTAGAGGAAATGTACCCAAATATACGTGAAGAGTATGAAGATATGGAAATTTAATGATTTATTTGACCCACGATATGGCACCAATTAAAGGGATATGGTTTTATATTGAGATATTGCCCTGTGATTGAGCACTATTTATATATCTGGGTTTTATTATGACGATGCTTGCATGCTTTACTGCGCACTTGTGCACGGTAATGTGATCTGTTTACACATGCTACTTATAATTATGAAATTAGCAAGACTTTTAATGTTGCACACGATTTCTTTAGATGATTACACCTTCGGTACTGAAGATTTAATACTAAGTGATAAGTATTTGTTAAATTACGGACGGTTTTTCTGTTATATTACAATATTCTGTATGCTGAGTACTGTGTAGATTTATGTTACTAATTCACTAATATATTATCGGCAATGTATCAACAAGCCACGAGATGATTGCCAATTGCCAAAACACTTCCTTAACTCGCGTTCCCTAAAACCCCCACCTCAAGATGGTTTGCCCTAGAAAATTCTCTCCCTCTATCTTCACCCAAAAGCGGGTACGATTCCTAAAAGTTATACCTTCCTCGTCCTTAAAATATTAGTGTAAATATGCTGATAGCAAAGACGGGCAGTAAGAAGCCTTAGTGTAATAGAAGGAAATATAGAAGCAGGGTTAGTGGAATATACGGTTTTTCTGTGTATCACTATCTAGATTCATAAGCAAAAGCGGCTTATATATAACCAACCCCTTACCTCTTGGACCCCTTATCACCAGTGTCAAAACTAACTAATAGAAAAACTCCTTGCAACTTGATGTTGTGAAGGCTGGTTTCCTATTGGGTAGAGGGAGCCAGCACGTCACATGCATTTTTCTAATACCACGGAGTTGATCTTTAATAAAAAAATTTAAACGTAGTGTATTGAAATTATTTCTAAAAGTGCGTGATTCTCCATGGATGAAGTATTAAAAGGATATTTTACATACAGTTCTTTAAAGAAAAATACACTTCATCCATGACTTTTTGAATATACTCGTATAAGAGGTGTCCAAAACAGTATCATTACAAGGAATACTATTTAGGAAAAGCCTCCCCAGTACACCTGGCTTGGATTTGAGTCTCAAGATACCAGTCACCAACAATACAGTTTAATATGAGAGTGTTGCCTTTGAGCAGGGATCCGCAGCAGTTTGATATTACTGGTCTTATGGGCTAGACACTATTTGGTGGGCCAGTTTGAAAATGAATCGTATGGTGTACCACACATACTTTCTCTCTCGTGTATAATACATCATAGGTATTTACTAAAAACTTGTATGAATTGCGAAACGAAGTAATATACATTTTTAGATAAACACTTCACCAAAGAACATTAATTAAATAATATACACTGTTAGAGAAATAATGAGTAAAGAAGAAACTCAATTTAAATTTTAAAGTGCTCCACACTAAATTATTATATTTTATTTTTAAACTCAGAAACTATTGTTTTAATATAAATATATTTCAAACAAAACCTTTTTATTTTTAATAAAACTAAATCTTTACAATGATAATGTTGTGTATAATAAATGAACATTCTCTTAACTAGGCCTGTAACAACAAACACGAGTTTAGTAACTATTCCACTTTTAGATTTGTGAAGTCACTTCTGTGATGACGTCACCAAAGCGTCTCACGCAACGTCTTTGTTAGTTCCGGTCTATATCTCAAGTGGCGAGCTTGTGCTCTTTGTTCTTTAATTGTTTATTGTTCTTTCATAAATAAAACTAACAGGTTATGGGTTCAGGACGCTGTATTAACGTTTTTGAAGAAGATAAACATTGACTATTTGTTTTGTTAACGTGATAGGGCAGTGGAAAGCGATAACATAAATATAAGTATCGTTAGTGCCGCCTGAAATCACATCCATTCATTCAAGATGTCCGTATTCTCGATGCATATAGAAAAGCTGGGAAAGGAAAACTATGATACATGGAGACAACAAATGGAAGCAATTTTAATTAAGAACGACCACTGGGAATACGTCGATGGAACTAATCCTAGGCCTAAAGCGGCTGTAGGTGCTGACGCGGAAGCAATTGCTGATACCGCTAGACACGCGGCCACGTGGGACAAAGCTGACCGTAAAGCTAAAGCTGATATTATTTTAGCTGTGAGTCCTACAGAACTTTGTCACATAAGACATTGTGAAACATCGCAAGACGTTTGGCAAAAACTAGAACTAGTTTACCAGTCTAGAGGGCCTGCAAGAAAAGCTACACTTTTGAAAAAACTCTTGTTCACAAAAATGCAAGAAGGAGAAAACATGGCGGATCATCTCACGAATTTTCTCAACACAGTTGACAAACTCAATGAAATGGATATTCGCATTTCTGAAGAATTATTAACCATCGTGTTATTATACAGTGTGCCAGATAGCTACGATAATTTTCGTTGTGCAATCGAAGCTAGAGATGAACTACCGGACACAGAGTCTTTGAAAGTAAAACTTCTAGAAGAATTCAGTGCAAGACAGGACAAGAAAGCAGACTTAAATGGTGCGGGCGCTTTCTATGTAAAATCTTCCATAGGGCGAAGTCTAAATAAAAACAGACCTCCAGATAAAAACTGTGTAGGCCTACCTACAAATCAAAATAATAAAGTTTTTCAGATCCAAGGTCAAAGTGGTGTGCAAAATCAAAATAGGAATTTTAAAGCATCAAAACGGTTATATAAGTGTAACTATTGTAAAAAATTGGGACACAAGGCAGCCGATTGCTGGACAAAAATGGCGAATGAAAAGCAAGTTTCGATGGCATCAGAGCAAACCCATGCAGCAGCAGAAGAGATCGTGACATTGACATCATCTTCAGTGAGCACTCTCTGTGCGAAGTTAACGAGAAGAGATGACGTGTGGTGTGTTGACAGTGGAGCAACAACACACATGTGCCGCGACAAGAATAGTTTTTTGGAACTCACGCCAACCATAAGTCAGAAGGTTAGGTTAGCGGATGACAGAACAACTGACATTGAAGGCATTGGAACTGCAGTAATGAATGTTTCAAATAAAAAGGGCCAATTTGTAAAAGTGAGGTTAGAAAACACTCTTTTTGTACCCACACTTAAGACAAATTTATTTTCAATTTCAAAAACTGTTGAAAAAGGGCGAAGCGTGTGTTTTAATGCAAATGATGCTGAAATTGTCGAAAATGGTGAAGTGTTGTTAACTGCTCGTAAACGTGGAAATTTGTATTTTATCGAACCTTACATGCAAAGTGAGAGTTCGACACATGTAGCTAACGTGAGTAAGGCAGGCAATCTTAGTGAACTTGAAAAGTGGCACAGAAGATATGGACATTTAAATGCGTATGACTTGCAGAAACTCGTTCAGAAAGACATGGTTAGCGGTATGGATTTTAAGAAATCAGAAACATTTTCAACATGTGAAACCTGTATCTTAGGAAAGCAAGTTGCTACGCCTTTTCCAAAAAGGTCTGAGTCGAAGAGTGAAAAATTACTTGAATTAGTGCACTCAGATGTTTGTGGCCCAATGAGAGTGAAATCTCATGGTGGTGCTTCTTATTTTGCAACGTTTATCGATGATAAATCTAACTGGGTAGAAGTTCATTTTCTAAAACATAAAAGTGACGTGAAAAAGGCTTTTGAAACATTCAAAGCATTAGCGGAAAACCGTCACGAAAGGAAAATCAAAACTTTGCGGACAGACAATGGCCTGGAGTACTGCGGAAAAGAGTTCACAGAAGAAATGCGCATCGCAGGGATAAGAAGAGAACATACCGTAGCAGAAACTCCAGAACAGAACGGCAAAGCTGAACGCATGAATCTCACGCTGGTGGGGATGGCAAGATGTATGCTGTTGGAGTCTGGCTTACCAACAAGTTTTTGGGCCGAAGCGATTGCCACAGCTGCTTACATCAGAAACAGATGTCCATCAAAACAGCTGGAAGAACAAACCCCTTATGAAATTTGGTTCGGGCTAAAACCAAAAATAGGACATTTCAAGACGTTTGGTTGCAAGGCATATATGCTGAATAAGGCCCCAAATAAAGGAAAGTTTGACCCAAGATCCAAGGCAGGTATTTTTGTGGGTTACTCTACTGAATCGAAAGCGTATCGAATTTGGGACCCAGAAAAACAAAAAATATTGAGAAGCCGAGATGTAAAATTTTTGGAAAATTTTGAAACTGTCAAAGTTTCGGATGAACAAAAGGAGTGTGCGAACTTTGAACCTTCTTACTTATATGTTGATAACAGTGTGAAAGACCCTATTTCTAATGCTGATGGACATGTAGATATAGTTCAAGAAAGTGATCCCATTGATCCTGATAGGCCTATTGAAGTCAATGAGAATTACCTCAAATCAGAAAATTTAAGCAAAGACTGCACAGTGATTGAGAATAAGAGGGGGCCTGGTCGACCTAAATTGATTAAAACAGGAAAGCCGGGACGACCAGCAAAACATTTTAATCTGGTTACGCCAAAACCTGAAAGTGCGAGCTTGATGTATGAAGAGGCAGTAAATCCATCTGTACAAGAAGCCTTAGAAGGACCTTATGCAGCTGAGTGGCAGAAATCGATGGAAGCTGAGTTCAACGCTCTGACACACAGCAAGGCCTGGACATTGAAACCACGCCCAAAAGATAAAGCTGTCATTGGTTGTCGGTGGGTACTCAGAACAAAGTATGGGCCAGACGGTAATGTCGAACGCCGGAAAGCTCGGTTGGTAGCGAAGGGCTATAACCAACGCCCAGGGATTGATTTCCATGAAACATTTTCACCTGTTGCGAGACTTAGCTCAATAAGACTAGTTGCTGCCCTAGCAGCTGAGTTAGGCCTTACTTTGTATCAGCTTGATGTTGTAATGGCCTACATAAATGGAGATCTTGACGAACAGATCTATATGGAACAGGCGGACGGTTTCATTACCCCTGGAATGGAGCGTCTAGTTTGTTCACTCGAAAAGTCCATATATGGCCTAAAGCAGTCGGGCCGACAGTGGTTCAAAAAGTTGCACGAGAGACTAGAAATTTTTGGACTCAAACAATTAGATTGTGACAAGTGTGTGTACCACATGAATGATGGTTGTGTGACTCTTATCGTGGTTGTTTATGTAGATGATTTGATCATAGCTACAAACAGTAAAGAAGCCTACACAAGATTGAGAGACGATTTGTCTCAAAACTTCCAAATGAAAGACTTAGGAAAGCTGCACTACTGTCTTGGAATTGAATTCAAACAAGATGAAAATTCAAAGTTGGTCACTATGTCACAGAAATCGTACATAGAAGATGTTCTCAAAAAGTTCGGAATGCAAGACTGCAAACCGGTAAATACCCCATTAGATGGAAACAGCAAATTATCCAAAGCCATGGAGCCATCTACGAAGGAGGAGGCAGAGGAAATGAGCGAAGTTCCGTACCAGCAACTCATCGGTTCTCTGATGTACCTCGCAGTATCTACACGACCAGACATTGCGTATGCGGTGAGCTCTTTGAGCCAGTACAACCTAAACCCCGGAAAAGGACACTGGGTTGCGGCGAAGCGCGTCTTACGATACTTGAAAGGTACGAGCAACCATGGACTAGTCTACAAGAGATCTGGCGCTGAACTGATTGGATACGTGGATGCAGATTGGGGAGGAGCCCTTGATGACAGAAGATCATACACAGGCTACGCCTTTCAAGTGGCAGGCTCTGCCGTGACATGGGAGGCGAGAAAACAATCCACCGTGGCTCTTTCAAGCACTGAAGCAGAGTACATGGCTCTTACGGAAGCAGCAAAAGAGACAGTTTACTTACGAAACCTGTTAAAAGAAATCGGGTTCTTGAGTGTTAATGCAATACCAACTCTTGTTTATTGTGACAATCAAGGAGCAGAAAAGCTCATGCATAATCCTGTGTACCACTCTCGTACCAAACACATTGACATTCGGCATCACTATGTGCGTGAAGTTTTTGAACGAGGCGAAATCAATGTGAAATACATTCCAACAAACAAGATGGTAGCTGATGTGCTCACGAAAGGACTGTTCGGACCAAGCCATCATCAGTGCATACAAGGACTTGGCGTGATAGACATTAATAAAGTTAACGCGTGTTTGAGAGGGGGTGTTGTGTATAATAAATGAACATTCTCTTAACTAGGCCTGTAACAACAAACACGAGTTTAGTAACTATTCCACTTTTAGATTTGTGAAGTCACTTCTGTGATGACGTCACCAAAGCGTCTCACGCAACGTCTTTGTTAGTTCCGGTCTATATCTCAAGTGGCGAGCTTGTGCTCTTTGTTCTTTAATTGTTTATTGTTCTTTCATAAATAAAACTAACAGATAAATTATTTCGTATTTAAAATAACTATGGAGATATGATAAAAATTGGAAATTTCTGCTTATGTATAATACCCTAAAAATAATTTTCATGGGAAAAAGAAAATATCAATTTTGTGTATAATTTTAAACAATTTAAGAGTAAAAAGTTGAATCAAAATCAATATAACGGTTTTTGAGAAAATCGATTTTGATCTCGTTTGCCCTTCATTAAGCTACCCTTAGTTTTAAGCTTATATAAATAATTTCAAAATACCCTCTGGCATGAAAGGCCTAAATACAAAGTTTTAAACCTATTGGTAAAATTGTTTCTGTTCTAATCCGAGATACAAACAGACGGACAGACATACGCTATGAATAAAACAACTTTTTCGGTTTCAGGGGGTTATTAAGTGTCAACCTTTATTAAAATATAAAGTTAGATTTTTTGGACGAAAACAAGGGATCTATATAAATTAAAAATATCGAGAAAAATATGTAACCTCATATTTCTCACATTGTATCTAGTTTTTGTATACGTATGATTAGGAAAACAACTGTTTGATAAATCTTTTGCATATCGGATAAAATCAGTTGGTGGGATGGATCCGGGATCCCCCCGTGGGCCGCAGGTTGCTAACCGCTACCTTAGACAATGAGACGCCTAGTTAAACAATACTTTCAAAGTAAGTATCTTAGGAAATTATTATAATGCTCATAAAATATCTACACACACACAAGCATACCTTTATTCACATACATATATATACATTTAAACTTATCTATATGCGTATATATATTTATATATACATATATACTGTAGTATTCCAGCTCAGCGTATCCCACTTAAGTGCCTACAAAAATGTGTCCTATTCCTGGGCCTGTTTCCACAGTGAATTTGATTGAAAGTTCCCACTTGGGCGCCTGGCTATACATTAGTGCCAGTTTAGGTTTAGATTGGTTCATTTAGGTTAGATTAGGTTGGGTGCATAATAATGGATTTATGAATGAATGGTTGTAGAAGATAGAAGTTTTGATGTAATCCTTCACTTGCATTCCGTGTGTTATATTTTTTCGCATTCTCAGTTTACGATATTATTGTCAACATTTTCATTTTATATTAAAAATTGTCGTAAACGGGAATAAGTTTGGATATAATTATCTAGCGTGAATGCTTATTGAATAATACATTCTAATTAGTATTATACTATTGGAAAGCGTTGGATATGATTTTATATCTATTTTAATTGTTATGGCACTCAAGAGCTATACAGCTTTGATTTAAAATCCCATTACCCACCTTTTTTTAATGTAAAAGGAATAATTCAATAGGAATGTTTAGAGTTTATTAGTCAATTTCCTAGCTATATTATTTAAGCTTCTATAAGATGTCACAAATTTTATCTTTATTTCGATATTTTTTTATAAATTATAACAATAACGTGGACCAATTTTTATTTACCATCCATGACAACTTTATCTGTGACACCTACACGAGTGGGTACGTGGACAAAGGCAACACTACAACAATGAACTATCTCTTTCATTTTAGACTCAGTAATCAATACCTAACTTTTTATTGGTCACAATTTATAAATGAGTAATTGAATAGAATGCGATGACCTGAAGATGTGCCACCCCTAATAAAATTTTTAACCAGGAGTCGACATTTTAATACGAGGTGTTGATCCTTGTCGACCCAAAATCGATAATTTTTATTGGTCCAAACATACAAATGAAGACATTAATTCTTTTAAAATAAAACTATAAAATGTAAAACAAGAACTCAAAAAAGTTTTACATAATATAGTGCCATTTATGTTTGGGTTTACTAGTGTATGATATTTTGTTTAACATATATTACGGGTTTTGAGTAAATATCTGCATTTTTAAACAATAGAGAACGTCCTTGTGTAATTCCGTACCATTTATTTAATACACAGTACGCCGTGAGATAGATTATATAGGCAATCTTTCCTACGTTTCTGTAAATCTATGATGTATACACTGTCAGGGATATAGCTAATCTCTTTTTTAATATACAGTACGCCGTGAGATAGATTATATAGGCAATCTTTCCTACATCTCTATAAGTCAAGGATGTATATAATGTCAGGGATATAGCAACTCTCTTTTTTAATACACAATACGCCATGAGATAGATACATAGTCTATCTTCCCTACGTATCTATTGGACTATGATGTATATGTCATAAGTGATTTGGAAAATCCGGCTTATTACAAAAGGCTTCGTCTATTTACAATGAGCCAGAATGATTGAAAAATAATATGATATTGGCTTTACAGCCTGATCATTTTTAGGCTTATTGCAATGAGCCCATACGGGTTTATTCTATTAAGAAAGTGCAGGTTTGTTCGCTCTGTCAGCCTAGTTGATTCCAGGCTTATCGAAATACGCTCAAGGCTTATTAAAAAATCTACAGCAGTGGTTCCCAAACTGTGGAATGTACAATTATTTCTGATGGTATGACATGATAAGTCAAACAAAACAAGCAACTTAAAGTCGTTAAAAAAAGTCCTCATAAAATAAAATTTAATACAGTACGGCCCTGTCTAACATGAATTTAAAAAAAGTATAAACAGTGGTTAACGACTTTAATTTGCTTGTTTTGTTTGGATTCTCACGGCAAACCATCGGGAATAATTGTACGTACCGAAGTTTGGGAACCGCTGCTGTATATAAGCTTTCACTATCTTGTGCATATTGAAATAATACTGGAATCAACTAGGCTGATTGAGCGAACAAAAGTGCATTTTCTTAATAGCTTAAAGCTGTATGTGCTCATTGCAAGAAGCCTAAAAGTTATCAGGCTTATAAGCAAATATAATATTATTTTCCAATTATCTTGGCTCATTGTATAGAGATGAAGCCTTTTGCAATAAGTCGAATTTTCCAATTCACCCCCGACATATATACTGACAGAGATATAGCAACTATCTTTTTTAATACACAGTTCGATGTAAGATAGATTGCATAGGCTATACTTCCTAAGTTTTTGTAAGAATGTGGTGTACATACTGCAAGGGATAAAGCTACTTTAGTGTTTAATACACAGTACGTAGTGAGATAGAATTCATAGCCAATATTTCCTGCGTCACTGGAAGAATGTCATGTATATATTTCTGTGAATGTGCTGAATTGATAACTATATATAAAATCACCAGTGTATGTATAGAATCCCTGAAATCAATGGTCGATGTAACTAATAATGGGATTTATATATATTTACTGGGGATTTTATAGATTCTCCAATACACTATGGTAAAAGTATGAAACATGAACTATCTTATTTATATTTACCGTTGTTTATAAAATGACTCACGCATGTTGGCGAACGTATAAACATAAATTTCTTTCTATATATTAATTGGTGATTTTATAACATTCCTAATCAAGTATGTGCTAGTATAACCCATACATTTTTACTTTATAGCTGGATTTTTTTGCTCTAGCCTGCAGGAATGAAGAACTAGAAATTTTCACTACTGATGCATTTTTAACTACACAACAATATATACATTTACTATATATTAAAATAATTCTAATCACCAAATTTAATGAGGGGAAATATTATTGTAATTATTTCATCAATAAACATGCAAAATCGCCAAAGTACAATTGCAATTCCTAGAAGATTTAAGAGGATAATTCAGCTGTACACTCCGTCAATGTTGAAAGGTAGCAACTTATAATTCACTGGGCCCACGAGGTATGATATTCCTCCACACATAACTGTAGGATAGTTTGCCTAGCTACACCCAACACCTAGGTTAGAGAAGGCCTTAAGTTGTTAATTATTTCTTGACTGTTGGGAAGGAGTGATGGGGGAGGGGTTATGTCCTTTAGCGATGCCTGAATGGTTTGATTTAATAAATTAATTTTACTTTATTGTTCTGATAATGATAAAATTAATAACTAATATTTACATACTAAGTTAATTAATTATGTTTGCTCTCATTAAAATACGGGCTGAATTTTTTTTTTAGCTATTAAAAGTTTAACCACGTTAAACGTTATTTGGGCACTGTTGCCTACATTGATTGGTTTTACATGGTAACATAAAGTAAGTCTCACCTTTACCAGAATCTTCATTACTGTTTATAGCCAATTATAAATTTATTAATTGTTGTATTCCACACATGTGACGTAAATAACAGATTAACTATAAAACATTTTTACTTTATTTGTAAAAAGCTGAGTTTAAAAAAAAACTACTGTATTTAAGGGTCCCAATTCTAATTTAAAATATTTTATATTATTTCTGGGTGGACAAAAAATAAATATTGATAAAATCTTATCCATTGTACATATTTTAGTTATAAAAGTGAATTTATTTGTTTATTCAAAGTTATTATGACTATGTATAACTTTTTGGGAGCATAATTCAATTCCATACTTTATTTAATGTTACCATAGTGGCTATAATATAACTATTAGTAAAACGCTTTAATAATTAATACTTTGATTAAGAAAAGATGTGTTTTATTAAGATTTGCGTTGATTATGATCATTTTATAATAAATTTAAAGTATAATGTTAACAGTGATTATTTTTGTCAAATCTGTTTTTTACTAAATCAATTCTGGAAATACAAACAATAAAACTGGCCATGTCGTAGGCAAGTAATAATACAATATCAGAGTGAGGAGGTTTAAATGATAATTGAAAAGCAAGGATAAATATTGTTTTGTTTTACGAGCTTATAACTACTTTACATAATATCTCTGATTTTTTAAGGTTTGGAATATAAATATATTCAAGTAAAAATATAGTGTAGCTCTGTAATATATTTAAGAATATCTGTCTATAGCCCCGGATATCTGGAATTTCACAAAATATTGCGGTGCATTTATTTCTATTCAACATGATGCCTCCTAAGAGAGGATTTCACATACATACAATCAGGGTTTGATTTTCTTTTAAAGATACGGCCGGATTTATTTATCTCTGGAGCCATTCAACCAATTGCGGTGTGGTTGTTACTTTTGTACTGGACCAATATCCAGGCAGGTTTGAGCATTATTTGTGCGTAATCAGGTGTTTCGGTGGGAGTCCCGGTGAAGGGTCAGCCGAATGTTTGTATACATTTATGGATCAACACAATTAATGTGGGGTAGTTTTTATTATTCGTTGGTGTATTTATCCGGGCATTTTTAGTATAGTAATTATAATTTGGTGTATTGGTGTAAGTCCCGGTGAAGTGCCAGCCGAATATTAGTCTATATCTATGAAACCACACAATTATGTTGGTGTAGTTTTGATTATTCTGTAGATTATTTACCCAGGCATATTTTAGAATAATAATTATAATCGCACGGTTTGGTGTAGCCCAGGTGAAGTGCAAGACGGATATTTGTATATATCTATGGAACCCCTTAATCGCTTTAAATGTAGTTTTTTTGTAGACTATTTATTCAAGCCAGTTTTAGCATGATTTATTCATGTTTTGTGTTGTGAGTCTCGGTGAAGGACCAGCCGGATATTTGTCGATAACTGATTCCGTAGTTGACTCTATCATGTAGGATATCAACCGGGAAAATTGTAGTATGATAGACCTAGGCTTTGGGGTTCGAATACCTGTTAAAGTTTCGGATGGATATTTTGTATATTCTATCTAGGATATTTATAACCACATAAGCGATTGCAGTGTAATTTTTTTTCAACTAGGCTTACGTAGTTTTTATATCCAGGCAGGTTTGAACATTAGTTTAATCAGGTGTTTTACTGTGAGTCCCTGGAAATACTGACAGGCCTATATATAATGGATTTTGTGGATCAGCCGGAAGGTGAAATTCAGTTCTTCTATGAAGGGGATAATAAAATACAGAGTGAACTATAGGAGAATATTTATAAGTAACATAATCTTAACTATTTCAACCATATTTACTACTAATTACTGGGGGATAGTGATTATAAAGATACAAATTCAAGGTGATGTAACCACATTTTCTTGGAGGAAAGTTGGGGAACAATTTAAGAAAACGTGTTTCAATATTCCCGGCCAGGACTAAAACCCTGTTTCATCTATCACTGAAAATGGACCATATAAGATTTTTTTTCCTGCATGAACACCGAAGCAGCATAATATACATTATTTACCGTATTTACTCTAATATTAATTTTACTTTGTAATTTTGTTTAATATAAGATATTAGATAATTTATTTTGGGAGTGTTTCGAGCAGATATCACACTTGTCTATAATCTATTATTAACTCGGGACTCTCTTTTTAAGTTCAATCAATAATGTTTTTACCACATTGAGATTATCAACATCTCTCATACCCGTCCCGGTGGCGTAGTTAGCTAACGCGCTAGTTTACTGCTTATCTCGACTGACAAGAATGTGGAGATCAAGTTTCTATTTACGCTCGGGTGAGCTTGGGTAATTTTTACCAAGTGGTTTTACAATCTCCCTCCACACAAATGTGGGTTCCCTTCCTCTGACTTCACCTTTCCTATTCCTAACCCATTAGAGTAATCATGCGTATTACCAAAACGGGTAGTATGACGCGGTGCTAAAAAAAAACCTACCCTCAAAAATTGCTTTAAACACTCCTTCCTTGTCCTATTGCTTTAAGGTTGACTATAAGAAGGTTACCTAAGAAACAGTGAAGTTTTCCTGGCACTCAAACATACATGAATGTTAACTGCATTAGAAACTGTCAGTATTTTGCTAGTGCATGACTTGATGAAGTGAATAATATGTTCCAACTCTCCTTTTAGACAAGCGACATTTAACTATTTTAATCTATACGCGGACATTCGCGGCGAGCCAGCACACACGGAACTAACTATGTATTAATATGTTTGAGTGCCAGGAAAACTTTCTTAGGTAACCTTCATATAATCAATCTTAAATCAATAGGACAAGGAAGGAGTGTTTAAATCAATTTTTGAAAGTAGGTTTTTTTTTTAGCACCGCGTCATACTACTCGTTTTGGTAATACGCATGATTACTCTAATGTGTTAGGAATTGGAAAGGTGAAGTTAGAGGAAGGGAACCCACATTTTCACTGAGGGAGATTGTAAAACCACTTAGTAAAAACTACCTTAGTTCACCCGAGCGTGATTAGAAACTTGATCTCCACATCCTTGTCAGTCGAGCTAAGCAGTAAACTAGCGCGTTAGCTAACTATGCCACCGGGGCAGGTATGAGAGATGTTGATAATCTCAATGTGGTAAAAACATTATTGATTGAACTTAAAAAGAGAGTCCCGAGTTAATAATAGATTATAGACAAGTGTGATATCTGCTCGAAACACTCCCAAAATAAATTATCTAATATCTTATATTAAACAAAATTACAAAGTAAAATTAATATTAGAGTAAATACGGTAAATAATGTATATTATGCTGCTTCGGTGTTCATGCAGGAAAAAAAATCTTATATGGTCCATTTTCAGTGATAGATGAAACAGGGTTTTAGTCCTGGCCGGGAATATTGAAACACGTTTTCTTAAATTGTTCCCCAACTTTCCTCCAAGAAAATGTGGTTACATCACCTTGAATTTGTATCTTTATAATCACTATCCCCCAGTAATTAGTAGTAAATATGGTTGAAATAGTTAAGATTATGTTACTTATAAATATTCTCCTATAGTTCACTCTGTATTTTATTATCCCCTTCATAGAAGAACTGAATTTCACCTTCCGGCTGATCCACAAAATCCATTATATATAGGCCTGTCAGTATTTCCAGGGACTCACAGTAAAACACCTGATTAAACTAATGTTCAAACCTGCCTGGATATAAAAACTACGTAAGCCTAGTTGAAAAAAAATTACACTGCAATCGCTTATGTGGTTATAAATATCCTAGATAGAATATACAAAATATCCATCCGAAACTTTAACAGGTATTCGAACCCCAAAGCCTAGGTCTATCATACTACAATTTTCCCGGTTGATATCCTACATGATAGAGTCAACTACGGAATCAGTTATCGACAAATATCCGGCTGGTCCTTCACCGAGACTCACAACACAAAACATGAATAAATCATGCTAAAACTGGCTTGAATAAATAGTCTACAAAAAAACTACATTTAAAGCGATTAAGGGGTTCCATAGATATATACAAATATCCGTCTTGCACTTCACCTGGGCTACACCAAACCGTGCGATTATAATTATTATTCTAAAATATGCCTGGGTAAATAATCTACAGAATAATCAAAACTACACCAACATAATTGTGTGGTTTCATAGATATAGACTAATATTCGGCTGGCACTTCACCGGGACTTACACCAATACACCAAATTATAATTACTATACTAAAAATGCCCGGATAAATACACCAACGAATAATAAAAACTACCCCACATTAATTGTGTTGATCCATAAATGTATACAAACATTCGGCTGACCCTTCACCGGGACTCCCACCGAAACACCTGATTACGCACAAATAATGCTCAAACCTGCCTGGATATTGGTCCAGTACAAAAGTAACAACCACACCGCAATTGGTTGAATGGCTCCAGAGATAAATAAATCCGGCCGTATCTTTAAAAGAAAATCAAACCCTGATTGTATGTATGTGAAATCCTCTCTTAGGAGGCATCATGTTGAATAGAAATAAATGCACCGCAATATTTTGTGAAATTCCAGATATCCGGGGCTATAGACAGATATTCTTAAATATATTACAGAGCTACACTATATTTTTACTTGAATATATTTATATTCCAAACCTTAAAAAATCAGAGATATTATGTAAAGTAGTTATAAGCTCGTAAAACAAAACAATATTTATCCTTGCTTTTCAATTATCATTTAAACCTCCTCACTCTGATATTGTATTATTACTTGCCTACGACATGGCCAGTTTTATTGTTTGTATTTCCAGAATTGATTTAGTAAAAAACAGATTTGACAAAAATAATCACTGTTAACATTATACTTTAAATTTATTATAAAATGATCATAATCAACGCAAATCTTAATAAAACACATCTTTTCTTAATCAAAGTATTAATTATTAAAGCGTTTTACTAATAGTTATATTATAGCCACTATGGTAACATTAAATAAAGTATGGAATTGAATTATGCTCCCAAAAAGTTATACATAGTCATAATAACTTTGAATAAACAAATAAATTCACTTTTATAACTAAAATATGTACAATGGATAAGATTTTATCAATATTTATTTTTTGTCCACCCAGAAATAATATAAAATATTTTAAATTAGAATTGGGACCCTTAAATACAGTAGTTTTTTTTTAAACTCAGCTTTTTACAAATAAAGTAAAAATGTTTTATAGTTAATCTGTTATTTACGTCACATGTGTGGAATACAACAATTAATAAATTTATAATTGGCTATAAACAGTAATGAAGATTCTGGTAAAGGTGAGACTTACTTTATGTTACCATGTAAAACCAATCAATGTAGGCAACAGTGCCCAAATAACGTTTAACGTGGTTAAACTTTTAATAGCTAAAAAAAAAATTCAGCCCGTATTTTAATGAGAGCAAACATAATTAATTAACTTAGTATGTAAATATTAGTTATTAATTTTATCATTATCAGAACAATAAAGTAAAATTAATTTAGTAAATCAAACCATTCTGGCATCGCTAAAAGACATAACCCCTTCCCCATCACTCCTTCCCAACAGTCAAGAAATAATTTAACGACCTAAGGCATCCTCTAACTTAGGTGTTGGGCGTAGCTAGGCAAACTATCCTACAGTTATGTGTGGAGGAATATCATACCTCGAGGGCTCAGGGAATTATAAGTTGCTACCTTTCAATCTCAACGTAGTGTACTGTACATGCAAGTCAGGGATATTTTCAAAAATGTTTATAAATAAGTTGAGTTATTTTATAAAACTATTTTCATTACTAAGCCATTTAAAACAATTTGAAATTTGTATACCATACAATCAATCATAAATTATTATTATTATTAAAACTGTGCAAATTGATGAAACTAATTTTTAAGACAATCTTACTATATACAACTTTTAATACAGTCAGTAATTCAAAGTAGTTTAGATCCAAAAATTGTTAAGTAAATGATATATATATGTTTAATAAAGTTGATTTATGATGTTTCTTAATTTTAACAAGAAATAGACCTTGATTCCTACTTATTCATGACATGGAAAAAACAAATATATTTAATTGGGATGGTGTTTTATACATATTCTTATTTTTTTAAAAATGCTTTGCTAACTGCACACACAGCCACTGCCTACTTCGTCCAGTGCAATGAAAATTTAATTAAAATACTTTAATAATAAAATTACATAATCCTGTTCATTCCTATAATTTATTATATGAAATAATTTTTCTTTAGACAATTGTATTTGATTATATATAATAATGCAAAGATTTTCCATGAACTATGCTAACTAAAGTTATTTACCTTACTTTCATTGGTAGAACATATTTTTGTTTCAAAGCTCAACGCTCATCAGTATAGAAGAATTACACATAGTCAAAATATTAAATTAAACATCTAAAACAAAATTAGGTTGTTATTTTAAAATTACGAACACAAATAGATAAAACAAAACACTAAAACCATGCGATTAAACCAAATTGAGCTAAATATTCTTGTTAAAACAAGACAGAGTACCATTACATCTTGACTTGAACAATTTTACACTACTTTTACATTTGTACTCATTTGACCTACACTTGACTAAATATGTACACCTTAGATAGCCCTGTCCACTAGTGGTTAAAGAAATCCTTATACATTCCCAAAAGGAAATTTCACGGTCTAGAACATCTTAAACTGCATTCATTTGTTCAGGGCCGATGCTAAAATGATTTTTAGTGCAAAGTGTAGCTAGTCTTCAAATTTTCATACCCATAGTGTAGTCCTGATTATCCGCAGCGTTAAGGATGACAGCCAGCCTATTTATAGGGTCACCTTGGTCTCGGCCAATATCTGGAATACGAAGTCGTACAGTGTCACCTAAATTTACAATTTTTTTTCTGACATCATTTTCAATTTCTTAGTTTGGTTGGATCTGATCTTAAACATTGTCTCATTTATTCTATTGTAAATAACTTTTTTTTTATCAATGTTGTACACCTGAATCACTTTCATGGAATTCTTCATTCATTGTTATACATAGAACCTCTTTGTGTTTTTCAGTTTCTGTTTCTTCGTCCCCTTAGTTAGAGATTCTGAGTTATCAATGAAAATATGAAGCTGTTATTCAGTTATTATATCAGATATGAAGAAAGAAGGTGGTATTTAACGCTTGAGACCTACTTTAGCAGCCGAAACAACCTCCTTACACTACCTGATCTTTGGCATATGGAAAAAAATAAAATATTTATCTGATTTTGGTACAACAATATAAATTTGCATCCGCTATGTACTTGCACCTGCATATCAATTAGATCTATCTTATGAAGTTTTAGTTTTTATCTGACATGGATCACACAGTCACTGCTTCATAAACTATGTTCTTGTATTTTCGCAGTATTTCTTTCAGCATCTTTGTTCTTCCTCCATGGCCAATTCTTATGTGCAACTCATCTAAGATGTCAAATAATGATTCTAGGGGCACGTAATACTCGATAGTTCAACTGACATCAGTTACAGGACAGATTAATTTATCTTGTTCCGCCCTAGTAATCACGTCACATTTTAAATTATTGGTAATCTGAAGGTTTTCTTCAAGCAATTTTGTTCTTAGCTGCTTTAATATCAAATAATAGCTTCAAATATTTATCCTTCGAAAGCTGAACACTATTGTATAGTTTCTAAGATATTATCTCGGAATTTTTTCTCTAAAAACGATTTGCACTTCTTCTACCGGTAATATTATTATTTTTTTACATTAAAACAAAGTTGAATCACAAATAATAGTGGCGTCGTAAAACTTACGTATTATGAGATTATATTTGGAAAGATTTTCTGCGATCATAAACCCCATTTACGACAAAGACTGAAAAGCCACTTACGCCAAACCATGACCTCGGATTGTGCGTGCAATAGCTTGTTTTGAGGGGGTTTGCGGATATGTTTGTTAGTTGTGAGAGGGTAGTGTGTGATTTATTTACAACCAGTAGTGAATCTCGGAAGTCTTATAAACTCACCGGTGATTTTGTAAAATTGATGTCCATAGAAAAACTACTTCTGGCTATTTTACAAATGCACCAGTGTTTTTGTTAAATGAACATAACTGATTTACACTCACCAGTTGTTGATGGCAATTTTATAAATTCACCGGTTGTTTTGTAAAGTGTTCTGTGTGTATGTTAAATAATACAGTAATTCCCTGCAGTCGGCAAATGAACCATTGGTTTTGTAGATTCACGGGTGATTGTACAAACTCAACGCATTAAACATATTTATAGTAACATATATTGCTAGGGATATAACTACGCTTTTGTGTAATACACAGTACACCATGAGCTAAAATACATAGGCAAAATTTCCTACGTCTCTGTAAGAATATGATGTAAATTTTACAATAAATGGTATAAAGATAATATCCTGTTTAACAAAGCATGTATAGTGAGAATACACCTAATACAATATTGCAGATAAATTTCCACCACGTAAGATTCAAATTAGTAAACATAGAATTTTAATTTTAAATAATACATAATCTATGAACACTATCGAAACCTTAAGAAATAATAGGTCCACGGAATTTAACAAACATAGTTTGCTGAGATCACTACCATATTATTGTTTATTTTATTTACTGTGGGTTATCCGCTTTATTTGAGAGTAATCTCAACACATAACATCCACTTCTAGAATTTTTGGTTTTATTTCATGTTAAAAAAAAACTTGATGAAAATTTGATGTCTGAGTGTAAACGTAGTGTTTGCGTGTCGAGCGAGGGTGGAAGGGGTCTTCCCCTCCTCGCCCTAACAGCCCCATCTCAGCTCATTGGGGAAGGGGAGGGAGGGTTATATAACCTGGGGTAGTTTGGCCGTGTAACGGTTAGGGAACGTAACTTGGAGCTTCCCCTCTGGGTGGGATGTTTTGTTGCAGAGTTTTGTTTTATTCAAAGGCGGTGCTCCGGGTTCCACTACCAACCCCCTTTCCCTTCTCCACCCCTTCTTTTTAGTCATTCCTCCCTCCTTCTCATGGTGGTAGTGGTCTACTATTCAGAAAACTCGTGCTACAACATCGAGAGCCTGGCAAGTGTATGTGTGTATGTGTGTGTGTGTGTGTGTGTGTGCTATTTGGTAAATGGCAGCCCCGTATTATGTTAGGACGATCTCAAATGGGAACTCGTCCAGGCGAAATACACGCGTATTTCAGAACTGAAACTTTGGGTCTGTAAAGATGTTGGGGGAACTTGTTTGTAGTTTGAAATATACATCATGAAAATATATCGGAGATTGAATGTGGTCGAGTAGGCCGGTGTTGTATAACCTTCCAGTTTCTTGAAAGTGGTCGAGTAGCCCGGTGTTTAGTAACCTTCCAGTTTCTTGAAAGTGGTCGAGTAGCCAGGTGTTTTATAACCTTCCAGTTTCTTGAAAGTGGTCGATTAGCCGGGTGTTTTATAACCTTCCAGTTTCTTGAAAGTGGTCGAGTAGCCTGGTGTTTTATAACCTTCCAGTTTCTTGAAAGTGGTCGAGTAACCCGGTGTTTTATAACCTTCCAGTTTCTTGAAAGTGGTCGAGTAGCCCGGTGTTTTATAACCTTCCAGTTTCTTGAAAGTGGTCGAGTAGCCCAGTGTTTTATAACCTTCCAGTTTCTTGAAAGTTGTCGATTAAGCTAGTGTTTTATAACCATCCAGTTTCTTGAATGTGGCCGAGTAGCCCGGTGTTGTATAACTTTCCAGTTTCTTGAAAGTGGTCGAGTAGCCCGGTGTTTTATAACCTTCCAGGTTATTGAAAGAGGTCTCGTAAGCTAATGTTTAATATCCTTCCAGTTTATTGAAATAGGTCGAGTAAGCTAATTTTTTATATCCTTCCAGTTTATTGAAAGTGGTTGAGTAAGCTAATGTTTCATATCCTTCCAACTTATTGAAAGAGGTCACGTAAGCTAATGTTTAATATCCTTCCAGTTTATTAAAATAGGTCGAGTAAGCTAATTTTTCATATCCTTCCAGTTTATTGAAAGTGGTTCGAGTAAGCTAATGTTTCATATCCTTCCAACTTATTGAAAGAGGTCACGTAAGCTAATGTTTAATATCCTTCCAGTTTATTGAAAGAGGTCGAGTAAGCTAATTTTTTATATCCTTCCAGTTTATTGAAAGTGGTCAAGTAAGCTAATGTTTCATATCCTTCCAGATTCATTGGTATTGTAAAATGTATTCATAAGCTTGGTTGTTAAATGTTTGTCATGACTTACAAACTGAGTCAATCATAGGTGATATTGAATTGCTCAAAATGACATTTTGAAGTATTAATTCTTTCTCGATGTAAGATAATTGTCTTTAGTTTGATTGATTAAATTATATAATTTCACTAAGGTACCATGAATTTATTAAGTTTTAATTCAAGGCTGTGCCTAGGCATTTATTTTGAGGGATGTCCTCTCTGTGGTGAGCCGTGGTGAAGTCCTTCAACTAAAGCTAACAATAAATTTGTATGGCAATAAATCCTACTTAAAGAAAAATATGAGTTTATTATATAATTTAAGAATGTTGTTCTTGTTTCTTTCACAATGGATCATATACATATATATTAATAGCGCTAGTGTAATAGGGGTTAGTAAGGTGATATTTATATTAAGTGCATCTGCATTTGTGTGGGAATTATTTAGTTAATATCACCCTTAGGACACCCAGCTGGGGTTCGATCCTCGTCCTGCTCAGACGCGGTTAGCCAAATTAAATGATATTGACATTTAGACTGCATTCCCATCATTTCAGGGGATTGTGGTCAAAGGGATAAATTATTAGTTTTATAAAAATATAGCTAGCTACCAGTATAGACATCGAGGAAAAATATATAATATACATTAATAATCGAGACAGATGTAAGTCCATCATTGACAGGTACTTCAACTGTCACAAGGACTTTCACTTGCCCATTTACGCTAAAGCAAATGGCTGTAACCCTTAAACGTCAACACAATCTATATTATGAATGCCTTTTTCACTTCACGCGTTGGTTTAAAATATATTTGTAATAATCACTTATCGTAATAACTATATTATTATTATTATTATTATTATTAGCACCGCGTCTTACTACCCGTTCGGGTTATACGCACTTACGCTAATGTGTAATGGTAGGGTGATTGTGAGATGAAATGAAGGACCTACAGTTTAACGTGGAATCCGAACCACGGTGGAGGCCTGGAATTCCACACATTCACAAGATGTCTTGTCAGAGGGGAAGGAAGGGTTTGGTAATCAGATAAATCTGTACCGGGACCGAGGATTGAACCCCGACCGCCAGCACAAAAGTCTGACACATTACCCCTAGACCGAATGAGTATAATAACATATTAATAAAAACCACTCTGTATTTAATATAAAATATTTGTTATCTCTCCTCATCATTTACTCTTCACGGTAGTGTCAGACTGTAAAGTTGCAAGACTATTAGAGATTAGGACGGAAGGTAGAACCTGGTCTAATATATAGTTATCTGGCAACTAATTAGTTCCAGTTGTCAGATGGTAGTAAGATTTTGGAGCAGGTAGGCCTATGTGTGTCTCGACTCGCGCTCATCTAAATAATCGTAGGTGTTAAATGTTTGTTTAGGAGGGTTCTTATGTAACAACCACTTCAGTAATATTTCTGACGAGTAGTAGTTGTTTTGACGTCAGGGCTTTGTATTATTTTCAAATAATATAAAAGTTAAATAAATGGTGCAGTGCACCGCACAGACATTCCCCCGCTTTTATATTAAAATATACATTTACAAGACTCGTAAGATTTGTGAAAAGAAAAAATATGTCTATACGCTGTTGTAGAAACACTACACCAAATATCATAAATTAAATAATATTCACCATTAGTTACTCGTTTTATGGCATTAGGAACTAGGAACACTGTTACATAAAAATTGAGACAAGCGAGACATCTTTGTCAGCTAAAGCGCATAAGAAACAAATTTATTTTCAAAGACAATAATTAAAATTATATTTATTTATTTAATGCTCAAAAATTATTGCTTTTTTAAATGTATATTTCAAATAAAAGATTTTTATATTTAATAGTACTACAACTTTACAATATTAAGCTATTTATTATCTCAAATAGTTGCGGAGAGATTATGAAAATTGTACAAATTTCCTCATTTAAATTACCTACAAATTCATTTTCAAGAGAAAAAGAATATTGCCATCTTGTTTATTACGATAAAAATATCCGTGTATAAAATTTAATCAAAATCGTTAGAGCGAATTTTGAGAAAATCGTTTCTCTTCGCTTTAAGCTTTTCAGTAGGCTATCCTTAAATTTTGGGTTAGATATATCATTCCAAAAACCCCTTGGGGGTACCTTATGAAAAGCTCCAGATACCAAGTTTTAGTCCAATCGGTAAAATATTTTAACTCTATCTCAAGGTACAGATATACAGTCGTCATTGCGAAAACCATCCTAGGTGGCTTAAGGCGGTCATGAAACGATGAAATTTATAAAAATATTGAGCTATAGGTTTTTGACGATCACAATACTTTCTCTCCAAGGTGTCGAGAGAAACTAAAAACGTACTTATTGCATTATGTCAGATATGCCAAGAATGTGAATTTGCAAGCCTACGTGCTAGAGATAATTTAGGATGTCTTGCCAAATCAATATGTTTTCTTTCTTCTCGTCAACAGCATCACGAAAGCCATAACAATTTCTATTTTTACTTTCTCTCTAGCTTACAGGTAGAGAAAGTATTGTAATCTTAAAAAAGAAAAAATCGAACTCGAGATTTTGATGAATCTTGACGTTTCATGACTCCCTGAATCCGAAAAAGTGGTTTTTGAATTTCCGTCTGTCTGTACCTCCAACTAGAGCCTAAACTATTTTACCGATTGAGCTAAGACTTGATATCTAGGATTTTCATAGGGCTGCCCCGAGGGTTTTTTGGAATTGGATATCTACTCCTAAAATTAAGGGTAGTTTACTGAAGGGCAAAAAGAGAAAAAGTATTTTTTCTCAAAATAGGCTCTAACAATTTTGATTAAATTTCATTTATAAACATTAATAAATATTCCAAGCAAAATGGATACTCTCAATATTTCGGCAAAATGGCTTTAAGAGTTTCGGTCTGATGCGTAAATTAACATTTTTTATAAAATCTCCGAAACTATTTGAGATATGAAATTACTTAGCATTACAAATATGTATGTATATATATATATATTTATAATACAAATATTTTATTCGAAAAATATTTTTATAAAATCAATAACTTTCAATCTATACGCAATTTTATATATATATATATATTTTAACTTTTTGGACATTAGTTTAAGTATTGTGACCCTAAAAAAAATCTAACTTGAAATGTTGATGGATGTCGACGTCTCATGACCACCCGAACCCTAAAAATAGTCTTTGCAATGCCGTCTGTCTGTGTGTCTATTAAAACTTAAAAAATTAAGAGTAGTTTTATAAGAGGCGAAAAGAGAAAAAATAGTTTTTTTCAAAATCTGCTCCAACGATTTTGATTACAATTCGTATCTAGGCGTTGATTAAGATTATAAATAAACTGGCTATTTTCATTTTACCATGAAAATGTTTTTTAGGGTACTTTACAAAAGCGTTAATTTCCGTATCTCCAAAACTATTTGAGATACTAAACAACTTATCATTGCAAAATTGTAGGACTATTAGAAATAAAAAAAATTATTTGACATATATTTTTTATAAAAGCAACAGTTTCTGAGATATTTGCAAATATATTAATACAATTGTGTGAGCTTTATCTGTAAAGAGATACTACTTAAGCCTTAACGCAATAATTCTCTAATGCCATAGAGTAATTAAATATAAGTAAATATCTAGAAAAAGTATGTTATTTTTCCTTAAACCGCTTAGGAGAAATGTTTGTACAGCAATGTTCTATCTAAATTTTAGAATCAATAGTCAATATTTACATTTTTTATTGGTCAAAATGTATAAATGAATAATTAAATATCAATGCAATGACTTGAAGATGTGCAAAACCTAATATACATGTTAACATTTTAACCGGAAATAGAAATTTTAATACGAAGTGTTGACCCTTGTGGACCCAATATTAATCTTTTTTATTGGTCCAAACATACAAATGAGGACATTAATTCTTTAAAAATAAAAATATAAGATTTAAAACATTAATTTTGATGAACCTTGACGTCAATCTTGCCTTCTTACATTATTCCGTTCAGAAATCTTACGAGTTTATAGAAAGAGAGAGAAAGTCTGTGCGGTGCGCCGTACCATTTATTTTTGAATACATCAATTAGATGGGTTGTAAGAAAATGTATAACTTGAAATAGGAGTTTACCTTTTTAATATTTTTAGTTGGATAATATTTTCAGGAGGGATATGAATGACAAAACGCCCCCTAGAAACATTCCTGTTCCAAATACTTGTTATAACCACGTGCCTTCAATAAGAAAACACGTGGGAAGTTTGAACATCTTACATAATCTAAAATTGTAAAGAAATTAAGGGAATTATTAGTAAATTTTAATAATTGGTCAGGTAAAATAGTTTATTTTTATTTTCAGGGAAGAGAATGGTAATTTTATGTATCTTATAAAAACACTATTTAAATTAGGTACTTAGGTGTTTATTTATTTTTAGTGCATTTCAATAAAATATTATACATCACAAATGGAGTATGTTTAATTTTGTTAGCAATCATATCAATTCCACATATGTTTTATTCAGGGAAAAATAAATTTAAGGGTCAGATAAAGCCAGGGGCTATTTTGCCTGAGATTTTGTTGCAACACTAAATAATTATTTATATAAATGGTTTTGGTATTACTTTGTATCTATGATTTTTATGATCAAAATTAATATAAAATCAGCAGTGACTTTTTAATAAACGATAATTAAGTGGCGTTTGTTCGGATGAATTATTTAATTTTAATATGCACATTACATGTGAATTGGTTCATATGGTTCCAAGTTTGGCATGTATTAATATGTTTTATTGATTTGATCTAAAATATATACACATGACTCCATCGCTTTAATTAAATTAAAGGATTATAATTCATGGCAGAATATGTGTGTGTCACAGTATAGTTTGGTTTGGAAAGCATACCGTTTACAAAGGTGGGGGTAATATGTAATTCAACCAATATTTGAATTACATATATTTAACTGACCTAGATTTAGATTTTTAGATTATCTCTCATAAGAACTATTTTGTTTATTTATTTAGAATTTAGTGAATTAATGTGTTGCCAAGAAATTTACTGAGTTTTAAGGGCATAGTAATGAAATAGTCTTTTAATAGTATCATTATTATTAATAATAATATTTACAGCATCGCTGTAACCATTAGGGTCATATACACACATGCGCTTAAATGGTATAGGGTAGGAATGTAACATTTAATAAAAAAACGTATCCAAATTCATGTGGAGAAGAGAAGTGAACTATTAATGTTAAAAAAAACTTCAGTAAACCAGATCAGGTTTAGAATCCTGATCCACCCGATACCGTAGATCCAGCCTAACACGAGAGTAACGAGTTAGATCATGCGCCCATGTATGGGGATAAAGAGTCTGTTAGTTTATTTATTAATAAATAGGATATAAGACTCATTTCATAAATAGTTTTACATTCTTCATCCACGAAAATGATGGTACAGTTACTCTAAATTGAACCTAACTCATACCTAGCTCATTGGGCTGGTTAGTACAAACGCGTATTCCCTGAACGGTTAGTTAGACTTGGTGCTAAAAATAAAAATAAATTCTGAGGCTGACATTCCTTACTGTATATTATTACGATCTTGGTAATGGTCTTAACCTGGAGACAAGTAAACTATTCTGGAAAAACAACAACTGTAGTACTTGTACTCATTTTATCATTTATGAGACATGTATTTTCACACACTGACAATACATTTTAAATTATTTCATAATGAAATCGTAATTTAAAATGTTTATACTTGGCGCATATATTAACCCATATATTTGTACATCATACTTGATGTAATGAAGTTAATTATGATGGTATGAAATGCTTAATTATCTCTGAATATTTCTTGTGTAGCCCTCAGGTCTCGTGAAATATTCATATATTTTCACTTACAACAGAAGACAGGCGCTGGAGGTGGTCCACAGTAATTAACACTAAGCTAAGTATGTACGCTCCGTTACGATAAAGATCGAACCAGAAAATGAGGCACATTAGCCCGAACATAACATTAAAACGGCAAGACTGCAATTTTATAATTTTAGTGTACCGACGGGCATACAAATCTAATCATCAGTATCGTTTTGACTGTTTTTCTAGGGACCACTTAAAGTTTGAATCAATGCTGGATGTACTAAAGTGGATTTAAATAAGAATCTCTTTCCTCTACTTCCTCACAAATGAGAGTCTTTAGCTCCTAATTTCGTCATCCCTAGTCTATATGTTTTTGTGCCTAGACGGGTAGTAATCTAATGTGTAAAACATTAAATATTGTAAAAATACTAATGTCTAACAGCATAACCGGTGTGGTTCTAGTTGTTTACCCTAACTGAACTTTCTGTTATATCTCCCTCCTTGATTAGCAGGTGTTCATCGGCAGTCTCACTTGGCTGGGGTATTTGAGGGGAGATGGGAAAGGAAATGGAACACATCTGGAAGAGTATGGGTTAATTTTATTCTAAGCCAGTGTTCTAGAAATGGAGGATTCCAGACTCTTAACTGTGACCCCTATACATACACGGTTGGTGATAGCCCGAGAGCTCAAGTCCGAGTTGAAGTTAGCCAAGTGATTGGACCAGCGTGTCTGGGCAAGCGTGTCCAATGGTTGGGCTAGCGTGTCCAATGAGTGGGCTAGTGTGTCCAGTGAATGGGACAGTGAGTCTAGCGTCTGTGTAACGTGGGTCAGTGCAATGTGTCGTGCGTGGGGACCAGTGGTGAAATAAATGAATAACACGGATGACGTAGACATTGATTCCTATTATGATCTGGGTTAATAATGAACATTTTAATGGCTATTTTAAAGAATTGAATAGTTATTATGTGTTTTATAGTTTCTAATTTGTTTATTTAATTTAATTATTTTCTATGTGTTCTTAATAGATTATTAATTTCAAGACTTAATTATGACTCTTTATTTAATTTGGCGAACTGTTTAGCTGTCACTTAGTATATGAGTTGTTTTACTTTTAGTAATAAAAATCTTTATTATTCTGTGTTTATTTTTAATCGTACATAATCATCAACGTACCCCACTATCCTGAAAGGAACTGGCCGTTCACACAGTAGTGTGTGGATGACCCGCAACACCAAGATTGCATGCGCCCACGTTACAATATTATAGTTTATTTCATTATTTTTTCATATAAAATGGGTCTTTATCAGCGTAGTATATTGTATACATTCTTAACCTTAAATGTGCTAAGTTTTCCTTATCGATATCTATACACAAAAAGCTATTTAAAAACTATTTTAGGTTAGTTTTATTTTATTACCAGGTCTCACTATCCAT
Source organism: Timema shepardi (assembly GCA_902151425.1). Taxonomy (NCBI): domain Eukaryota; kingdom Metazoa; phylum Arthropoda; class Insecta; order Phasmatodea; family Timematidae; genus Timema; species Timema shepardi. The sequence goes on along the minus strand of CABFVX010000168.1, from coordinate 58,035 downwards.
TTGGGTTGTACGGTCATAAAAAATAATTAAGCTAATGTGGTAGGGATAGTAAATATATAGTTTAGAATTAATTTACTCGTATGTATGGGTAGAAAAGTGTTAAAATATTAGGAAAAACCACCCTCAAAACACCCGGCCAGATTTATAGCCCTAACCTATTCATCAGTAGCAAACCTGACTATATGAATTGACACTTATACCGATTGTCCACCAGCGTGAATGATGGTATATTAAAACATAATTTAAAGGTTTCACAAAGCCTAATCCAAATAAGACTCTTCTGGGGGACCAGTCCTTCAAACATTTATTCATCTCAAATTTAGACAATTTTAAAAGATTTAGACGTTTATACTAAATAATTGATAACTGTACAAATAATGACGTAAGGTTAGCTCAGTAGATGTTTGAAAATTAATAAATTAAATCACTCTTTTTATATTAATAATTTGTTATTAAAAGCTCCTAAAAAAATTAGCTTCACCCAGAACAAGTTTTACAGATAATAAACAAGTTTTAAAAGCTTTTTTGACAAATAAAAAAGTATTAGACCTTCCTCTGCAGCTATACACAATAGTGTTATGCAGCTCTCACTTTTTACGGATGGAGTTATTTAAACTGTCAAAAGCTTAAGATCTTTCACAATTTTTTATCAGCCATTCTAACTACCTATACGCATATATTATAATTACTCTAATTGGTAAGGGATGATAAATGAAGGATTTCAGAGGTAGTATACCAGTATTTTCATGGAAGGAGACTGGTAATCCATTTAGGGAATCCACCATCAGTAGACCCAACAAGGATTCAAATTCAGATCTTCCCATCATAGGCAGGCCAGTCTAACACGAGAGTGACGTATTATAACATTAGATCACTGAAATTGATCATTTTTTGTCATTCTATGATATTTCTTTTATATAATTTCAAAATTGTTCTTTATGATTTGGATAAGATATAGTAGACGAAAAGGTCTGCACGAGTCTATGTTACCTTATTTTGAACGTATTGTGAATAGTTTAACTATTGTGAATTATTTTGTGATTATTTATTTTGAGAATATCTTAATATATGAAAATACTTTATTTAAAAAATCGATATTAAAATAATTTAAATGAATGCTGATTAATTGAAGGCGCACTTATAGGTGGTTTCTAATAAAACTAGAATTTATTTCATTTTTAATCTGATCATGACAATCGAACCCGATAACTTTGGCTTGGCACCCTAATAATCTTACCACTGAGCCGTGTCCAGGAGTTATTTTTCAATACAAAGAATATGATACTTATATCCGGCTACAACCTTAATTTAAAATTAAATAGCTTTGTCTAATTAATCCATCATTGAACTTTATTATCTTACACTATCTCCTCACATTGAGATTTTGCCACTGAACAGTGACATTTTTTTCTAAGCTTTAGCAGGAAGAATAAAGATAATAAATTACCAATACAATTGATTAGGGTCGGATTAAAGCATGGGCCCAGGGGCCTGTGCCAGCTGTGTGAAAATTTATCTCATTTGTGAGTGCAAAATAAAAGTATAAATACTCTAAATCTCTAAGATCTGCAGAGCATAGGGTTGAACTTTAATCGTCGAAAGCCTTGTAAATATAAATTTAACTTTATTCAATTTATTTCCTTTTTAAAATTATACTGAGGGCCATACAGTATATGTAGCCCTGGGACCTACAAAATCTTAATACTGTCTTTTATTGGGTGTTGCGACCTCACCACCCAAAATATAATTGTTTAGTAGCACAACACTAATGCAAGGGATATTAAATATTTAATTTATGTTGTATAGTTGAGGGGATAATTAAACGGTAGTCTACCAGTATTCGTCTGGAGGGAGTATTTAAAACATCAATAGAGAATTATCTTCAATGTGACCGATTGAGGATCAAATCATTTGAATATAAACCTCCTTCGTCAAGGACTATCACTTTAGTGCTTAGCTAAATTTTTTGATAAGTGCATATGAGTTAAACATTTATATTCAATGTCACTTTAACCTTCATACTCCTAAATACTGAGTGTTAAACAATTTCTTTGGGGCATTTCCTATTTAAATATGTTTTTTTAAAAAGAAAGCTTCCATACACGGGTGATGTTCCTGAATCATAAACGGGATACCAGCCTTAAATTTTGACTGATAAAAAATCTTTGTCACAGAGTAAATCTTAACGACAATATTCAAGGTGAATTTTCTAAGAAAACAATTATATAAATAGCTCTGTTTACTCTGAAACCTATATAAGGATTTTCTTAGAAAGAAGATTTTTTATTCATTTATATAATCTATCAAAAATTGACGGTTGCAGATAATCTGAATGTATGAATACGTGTAAGTAGATCTAGTAGCTTTTCTTAGCTGTCACATAAGGTTTTACCTATGAAAATTGAACTGTAATTTGAATGGCTGCACTATGTTTAAGCTAAGGTCCTATAAGATCCACTAAAACTGAGACTTATAATCTCAGAGAGGATGTGTGCATCATGCAGCACAGTAATAGCTTAAACAGCCAATCTTATGAATATTAATTATTTTATCTTGAGAGCAAACAATTCTTGTACAAACACTACATTTTTCCAAGTAATCCCCTTGGTATCTAGCCAGGGTTTCCATGAGTTGTATTAGTCCTCATTAACCACTCACTCACATGAATGAGATATTATACACAGTGAGTGTCCATCCAATGTAATTTATCACTACTCATTCAGGGTTTTAGTGACCCCCCTCCCCTCGTTTCTAAGACCAGTTCTGGTTCTACACAATTACAATAATTATGCTAAGGAGATTTGTATTAAATAAGGTATGATTTATATACATATACCCAATTTTGTTCTAAACTATTCTTAAAACTAAAGTCGGCTTATAACTAACTCTCTGGCATTAAATAACTCGAAAGCTTATGCCCACCAGAACGTAAAATAACCATTCAACCCGATCCTGATAAACATCCATTCAATCCATAATCTGACACCTAACCTTCTTTAACACTAAATGAAAACTACTAATAAAGATAAATCATAGTCACCTAATTAGGGTTGAAACCTTGCCTATTTGGATAAGTCCTTTAGGTTGGTTGGTATCCTACTATCACTGAATAATTTGCCATTGATGTAATTGGGGTTCTCGCTTTCAAAGTGTGGAATTTTTCGGCTGGTATATTAGGAACGGTATATGTTCTGAAATTAAACTAATTTGTAAGTTGTGTGTTTATATAATAAGTTGGAGCATAGATTGAGTGTTATTTGCTTCTGTGGACACATGGTTTAAAGCGTCACTCTTGAAATAGATTATACTGCTGATGACGAGGAGATTGGTGTTCAAATCCCAGCCAGGTGTACCGAAACTGTTTTTTCCATAAATAGTTTTCCACTCTCCTTCCACGTGAATGCAAGTATACTTAATCTAAATTCAACATTTCTCATCCTTAAATTCATTAGCGTAATTAGTAGCCTACAAATGCGAATAACCTGAACTGTTAGTAAGATGTAGTGATAAGAATAAACAAATTAAGTAGGAAATATTCGATAAGAACGAATTCATCCTTGACTTAAGGGAGTGAGTTAAAAGGGTAAGCCATGACCTTAGCCCTGCAATTTATTTATTTGGATAAATACTGTCCTTACACATTCTCTGTTAGATTTATAAGGTCACAACCACCTTTATAAGGCTGCTTGCATGGGACGTAGTGACAAGACAAGTTAGTATTTCTTATGTCAATGTATTTAGATCCTATTCGGCAAGTTTTAAAGATGCAGTGTTGAACACAAAATATTAATTCTTACATAATTATAAAATATTCTTATATTTTCACCACATTAAATTATGGCTCTCAGGAAACTTCTTGCCAGAATGTGTAATAAAACGGTCCTTGGTTTATAATATGAAGAAAGAAAAAGTTAAATTTTAAATGCAAATCAAAAATGAGATAAGGCAACCGAAATCTAACCATAAGAATATCAATGAGATAAATATTCTAAACTTGTTTTATATCAACATTCTCAGTAGCTAAACCTATTATGACGTAGTATATGTAATCATTCTCACCATAGATTGTATTTCTAGTGACATAGAGGTGCAATGGGCTTAAGGGGTAGGCAGGTTGAATACAGTTCGGTGTTTTTTACTTTCATGGCACGGAGTGTTACTATGGTGATAATCATAACTTGTTAAAACTGTAAATAAGGATCGTCGATTTATTTCACCCCTTGATCTGTTGAAAGACACAATTGGGTTGGGGCATGTGTGTGTTGGTTTTAAGGAATCGTGATGTAGTGATTTAATCATGATTCTTGCAACCAGTAAAATTAAATAAGTTTGATTATTCTCATAATTTATTTACATGGCTTAGTATTTCTTATAGACTAAACATGAGCATTGACGCACTCAAGAGGAGGGAGGAAAATATGACAGTTGTCCCCCTCCCCTTCAAGACACAAATAATTTTAATAAAAACTTAAAATAAATTAAGTTGAACTATAACTTTGAGCACTAAATATGTGTTGAATGAATTTGAGCTACATATTTTTTGTCTAAAAGGCAACAAATTTCAACAATTTTCCAAGCAAAGTCCACTCCAAATAGCTTATAGAGACATATAATTTTCAAAGATTTGCCAAGTGAAAACAACTACAAATATCTTCTAGAAGCATCTGAATTTCAAAGATTTTCAAATTCCTCCAAATATCTTCTAGGTTCATCCAAATGTATTACTTTTTGCTGGAGAACGTCCTCGGATTACCCTTTGGGTTGAAGGTCAAACCTCATAAAACAAATCATTATTTTGCTAACAGCCCCCTCCAAACCATTCCCCCTCTCCTCCGAAATTTAATTTTGACTACAACCTTGATTATTAGCCTCCTTCCCTTCCAAAGCAAATTTCTGGGTGCACCCTTGCACATGAGTTAAACGAGTCCCTAATATATATTTTTAGTTAAGTAGTAGAAAGAGAAATATGTGTAGCCTATTTACAAATAAATATTTAATTAAAACAAGTTCCACTGTTTTGATTAATTAAATATGAGTATATTGAAAATAATCAATTAAAAATAACTAAAAATATCCGGCTAAAACAATGAATGATATAAATTACTATGCTCATAAAATTAGATTTGAATTGATTACTAAATATCGACTTTCTAAGGAAGGCAGTTAAAATCGTCTTTACTCAGTTTTGAACTTTTTTTTACCTTTTTAACCTGTCATATATATATATATATATATATACTTATATTTTATTATTTTACACCATGTATACAAAAATATACTATAAAATAGTGTCTCAGTGATAGTGGTGCTATGTTATGTCTTTACCATTTTTTTATTCAACATAGCTTAGCATAGACGGAAGGTCATTTAGCCTCCCTTCCTTCTTGTTCCATTCCACTCTGACGTCCTTGATAATTTATGCATTACATATATATATCATTTAAATGTATTCCCAATGGATACCCTACAAATGAGTGTCTTACTGAGCGAGGAGATCACATCATTGGTGCAATTTAATATTGTAAGTATGGGGACGTAATTTAACTTCAGAATGATTGTAGCTTTTATAGCAAAAAACATTTTAGTATTTTCTACAGTTTCTTGAATACTTATTATGAAAATATTAACATTCGATGATAAACCTTTTTAATAAAAAGAAAAATGTCTGAGACGAATATGGCTATGTATTTGACAAATATTAAAGTATAGTCTGTTGAGGTTAAAATATGTCAAAAATTAAATTAAACTAAATGTAAATGCTATAGATATATTTTGTTTATTTTGGGCAAAGTTTCTGGTTTTTATATAACTATATTTTAGCACCATGCGTCTTACTACCCATTCAGGTTACATGATAATTACTCTCTTGTGGTAAAGATGGGGAAGGAAGCATTTTAGAGGTAATTTACCTGCATTTACATGGAATGAGAGTGGGAAATTATTTAGGGAAAGCTACCCTCACTAGACCCAACCAGGAATCGAACACCAAACTCCTCGTCTTCAGCAGGTCAATCTTACGAGGGAGTGACGCCTTAGACCATTTGGCCACTGAAGTGGGTCTTTATTACTACAAAAACTAAACAATTCTGTCCTTAAAATTGCGTTACATTCCATCTCACCTTAAACAATCTCTGCTTACCACTGCTACACGTGTCATTATTATTTGTGTTCTAAAATGTACACAAATATGTACATATAGCTATTCACGCCGCTCTCTTAAGAGGGTAGGCAATAAACGGTGCATACAGCTCAAATAATAGCTCTGTACTGATCCATCCTCCCTAACTTTCTCCACACCTCCCCATTCTTGCATACTCCCTTCGCTTCAACAACATCCAGACACCGAGTCATACATGTTATTTTATTCCTAAAACGCTTAATGTCTTTCTTTTTTACACAAACATATACCACATTTAAGCACGTCTTAAATGGCCTACTCCTTCCTTTTGATCCAAACCCTCTACTTTCATATATTTGCTTCATCTCTCGATTCACCTTCATCCCATCAATATTTTTAATTAATTTCTTTTGAAGTAACTGCAAACATATTATAATATCCATACGGTCTGGTAAAGCAAGAGAGGTCGTATGAAGGGTTATAAGGGATACATTTTTCTCTACGACACTTCTAATCCTAAATGTACCACTACCTTTCTTTTGTAGCAGTGTGTACTTGATGATTCTTGTGAGGAGATGAACTGCGCCTGTAGCTTGGAACAATATTAGCATTCCTCCCGTCAGACGAACTCCGTCTCTGCACGCCCCCCCCCTCCCCCTTCTCCTTTACTCTACCAACTTATCACGCTGTTCTTAGTTGCAATAGAGTTCCGTACAACGTCTTGCAGTAATACGAAGCTTGACATTTCATTACATTTAAGGTCAAACACGTGTTATAACAACTCACAGTTTTATCACCACACGTCGCTGTCGAGGTTGCATTAAAGACAACTTTTTTTCCCCACCCCTTTCTTAGTAGCCGTTTGAGCTATACGTATACATTAAGGAAAGATGGAAAGCATAATCCGTTAAAGGGGGGATGTAGGCTACGCGATAAAAGGTCAGTGTTTTTGCAGTTATTATATCAAACCTTTTTTTGGCAAAAAAACCCCTCTGGAAACACAAGAGTTTAATTTTCTTCTAATGGTGACCTCAACAGTTGTTGAATATCTGTCAAGGTTACCCTGGAATTTAAAAACCCCTTGAATGTATGTGGAAATATCTTTCCCTGCAAAATTTTCGCTCTCAACCATAGACATTCTAGTGTCTGATATAATAAATGGGATCAGAATATGTACGTCAAATACCTCAAATAAGTGGAATTTTTTAAAATTAAAAATGAAGGTTTTTTTGAGAAAAAATTCTTAAAGATTGTTCACTGTTATACATATTTGAAAATATTTTGTTTCGAGCTATGATACACTATATGAGAAAGTTTATGTGATTGTATTGTGCTAACTTATTTACAAGCCGTTTATGGCTTCTTTGGTTTTACCTGACAGCTAGTACAAGATACCAGACCAAATTATGTATCCCTACGCCAAACCATATGATTTGCAATAACAGATGTTGATGTTAGGCCTAGTATTAATTATTAATTTTATAAATAATCAATATTAATCAGTCACAAATAAATATACATCAAATAATGTTAAAATTGCTAGGGTTAGGTAATTTATTGTAGCCTACCCCTTGAATTAGAATTGGATTAGAAATTAGCCTGCCAACAACAGGGGAGGGAATGCCAAAACTCGTACATAGGCTATAAGAGATATTTTTGGATAAAATATCAAATAATGAATTGTTTTACATTGTCATTCTACTCACAAGGATACGTAAAATCATAGCTTACCGACAACATAATAATTTGAAACTATTTTCCTTAATTTAACGAATTAAAAAAAAAGAGGGGAAATATTGACGAACAAGTGATTTTACCTTTGATTTCATATTGTTTGTTTGGTTAATTTAATTATGCATGAAAAGTTAGCTTTATTTATATGTCGGTTGTAAAACAGTTATCCTTTTTTAGTATGAACTATCGCAAACTATCAAAACCTAACCTTTCAAGAACCAACAGGGGGAAAACAATACAAGTTGACCTTAACATTTGCATTGACCTTCCTGATATATTCTGTAGATGGCCTGACGAACAGAATTTCTTGTAAAATCATCAAGAGCTTCTACATATACTCCAGGCATCGGTTGTTTATCCATTTTCTTGCTATAATAGCTCCACAGTGTTTTTTCGAATACTTTACAGATCCTAAAACTTGAGGCTTAGCGTAGTGGTCAACACAATCTTGTGTTTTAAAGATATATTTTATAATCTTGATACACAAACTTGAATTTTATAATAATGAAAAGCACTCACTATTTTTTGTATCAAGAGTTTCAATATTATATTGGAAAAATAATTATTTAAATATCACTAAAAACCGTCTATTTTGCAAGGATAACACGCTCACACACCGAACTAGCATTCATAAAAGGACACACGGAATACTAGGTAGCCAAATTAATATTAAAAACATATACTCTACTATTAAAATTTGTAGTAAAATTACTAACAGAAACTTAGATACGCCTACTTACTCAGACAATAAAATATTTTGTTTGCTTCAACTTGAGAAAAAACACACGTGATTTTTATTATTAATTGTGTTTTATATGATAATTCGTTGTTATAGTGTCTATGAAAATGGTTAGATTTTTTACCACAAGAATAACCGTTAATTGCTTGTTTTCTTTAGAAAGTAGCGTTTGATGTTAATAAAAATTAATTATCAAAAAAAGCAAGAGCTCGTTAAAAGTGACCTTACTTTCAAAAACAAATATGACGCACTGAAATGAAATGATACTGACGGTTTATGACGTAGGTGAACTTGTTGCAGGTTGGATGGCAAATGGTATTATTACTCGTGTTTACAAAATTTAAACTTTATATTATTTCACAAACTTTTGTATGTATTTTCCTATTTACTATCACAAACCAATTATGTTAAATATATGTGAGGCCAGTTATAAAAATATAAATAACTGAATATAATACCATTAAATGTATAATTTCACGCTCTATTTAAATTGTAATTGTCACAAGAGCTAATAGAAAAACTAGAAAGAATTTACCAGAAATTTTTTCTTAAATTTGATTATGGAAAGTAATATTCTACTGTAATCCTTAGGGAAGTATTGTTAAAAGAGATTAATAATATTTTTAGTGTTAATAATAGTATTAATTAACAAATAATAACACTGGTCAACAACTTGAAATATTTTTCTGTATCTGGTTTGTAAATGGGTTTATATAACTTATTTTCTGGTGCTGAATTCAGTGGAAAAATCAGTTCCTCTCTATTACGTCACATTTACAAGATACACAGCACTAATACAAATACAATAACACGACATTAGCAACTATTTGCCATTTTAAATAGAAAAAAACATGGCCATCAGAACCTACCTATGTTTTCTTAATAGCGTAATAAACTAATTTAAACTAACAAAAAGCACTAAAATGATTCGCTTTAAGCCATGATATTAATATTTACAAAGCACCACAATTTTCTGGGAAAAAGTCAAAATGAGAGTGTAAAGAGTTAATTTTTAATAACATTCTACACGCCATGTTCTTATAGTTGTCCAAAATACCACTCCCTATGGAAACATATTTATAGTCTCTTCTGTTGCCCAAAAAGCCTTAAAAAATGACTTTGAAAGGGAACCAAGCAGCTAAATCGATATTTCCAATCTTAGCATAAAAAGTTGGATCTTTCAACAATGCTTTAATCTGTACCCCAATAAATATACCTTCTTTTAGCTTTGCTTCACTCAACTTGGGGTTTTTTTCCCAAGTATTTAAGGCTTGACTTTCTTTATCAAGAACATTTACAAAGTTATTCATCAATCTTAATTTTATTTGAAGCGGGGGCAAAATGACTTTACTCGGCTCAACCAATGGAGTAAATTTCACATTTTCCTTTTCAGCAATGTATACTTTCCTCATAAGCCATTCCGTGACTTTGTAGTTGTTCTTGGTGTCTCAGCTGTCCCAAAAGCACAAACAAATAACACAGTACTTTGTGAATCCATCCTGCAAATCTGTAAGCAGTGAGACAACTTTTAAATACAGCATATCTGCCACTCATAATATTTATAATTGATTCACTCCAACAGAAAAGCCATACTTTCATAAATTTCCCTCATGTCCTCCGCATGCACCAAAGGCATCGATGGAAGTTTGTTGCCATTATGTAATATAACTACTTTTAAGCTGGCTTTAGATGAATCAATAAATAGTCTCCACCCATGTGGATTATGTTGAATACCCTACTTCATCATCAAACCATTCACGTCTGTGCACATACAAATTGAATTCATTTCAAAATATTCAGACAAACAGCCATTTCTTGTTCTAAAACTTTAAATTTTTGTACCTTGCTATAGGAGGTTCAATTGTTGCAGTCTAGAACCCAACACTTCAGTTTACTGTTTAGAAAGTTTCAAATCACGGATCAAATCGTTCAGTTCCTTCTGTTCTATGAGGTGAGGCGATCTGTCATGAGTTTCAGGGATGTACTCTTCCAAAGGCCATGCATCTTTTGATTCATTTTCCTCTAATGGTTCTGATGCAGGGGTTCGCAAGGGACAAGCACGAAAAGGTAAGCCTTCCCCATGAGGCACAGGTATATGAAATGAAGAAACATTAGGATATTTCATCTTTGGCTTGCACCAAACCATTGTAACAGCAAACGGCATGGCTCAACGGTTTTCTTTCATATATTCAATAAGGGTAGTTGTGCAGGTTATTCAAGCAATATGAGGTGCAAAGGATTTATCCTAATCTCCAAGATCACAATCAAAATAAAGTTTATAGGCCTTCTTAACCAAGTCATTAAATGGTTTTCTTTGAGATTTTGGAGTGAAATTACCATATACATAGCTAAAGTTATCGGTGTGGTTTACACAATCACGAAGTTTGGCAGTTGCCATTACGTTAAGATCACTATACTAATTATAACCTAAAAATATCAGAACGTCTCACTAGTTCACACAGGAAAACCAAAAACACACAATAACACAAACTAAGGTATCAATAAAGAAAAATATACAAAGTGACCAACACCATCCAAGTTTCAACACGCACTAAACGGCAGGGATAACGTGGTTTGCTGAGTCACCTCTAACGGCCAATGGCAGAACCATTTACCCTCAACTAGATTACCCTGCCATCTAGTTACTATTTTTAGAACCTCTTCCATAATATAGTGCATTCAAATACAGAGTGAAACCAGCATAGTCAGTGATAATTCATGAAAAAAAGAGAACACAAACAAACACAATAAAAAGTTAAAATCGCAAATATCTTAAAACCCTTACGTTACAGAGCATTTACGAAGGCAAATTGAGATTCTATAACAAAAAACACATATTAATTGATGTATCACACACCAGATACAAAATGGCTGCCAACCACTGTAAATATTTCCAAGTATGATGACAAAAGTGACTTTCAGACAATGTTGGCATTACTGATAGCATCTGCTAGCTGTCATGTAAAACTAAAGAAGTGCTAATTCTACTGTATGTTCCATAACGTCTCACTACCTACTCTGATTATGGACATATAATATTAATTAAGCTAATAATAGAGAAATATAGAAATAAAAATAAATATACCTACATTTACGTAGAAGAGTATGAAACCATTTAGGGAAAACTACCCTTAGTACATATGACAGGGATTTGAAACCTGATCTCCCCGTCACCAGCTACTCTGTTTAACACAAGAGTGACGCATTGTATCTTTCGACCACAGCTGCGGGTTGTTTGAATATTAATATAGATACTGAAATATAATAAATTACAAGTATTTATTGTAAGACAATTTTACTTTTATTTTTACAGTGTGACTAGCCAGACAACTGCCATGAACAACGATTCACATGGACACCCTTGTTTCAAGGTAGGACACGTTTTAATAATAGAAAATCTTACTTATGTTATTTATTAAATATGTTTATTAGCTAATTATGTAAAAGTTTAATGACTGAAACACCTACACAGATATATTTGTTTGTCAATTGATTTTAATTAGACATGAAAGTATTTCTTAATGAAAGAAAATATCTTAGTTATAACATTTTTAATAGTTCATAGGTTTTTCGGATGTAAAGAGTAAAACGAGTTTGTTAATTATTACTAACCAACTCATTTTACTTTTCACTACTGATGCATAGTAATAATAATAATAATAAAAGTAATAATTTAAAATTATTATTATTATTATTTATCCGTTTGGTTTGTATTAAGTGTGTTGAAATAGCTATTCATAACACTAATATTTTAAAATAATAACCTAATTTCATCCCAGAAGATTACATTGACTTACAATTTTTTTTTATCACAATTGAAAATAAATAGTAAATATAATTTTAATGCTACTGCAAGAACTTTAGGTGATATCAAAAATATTTTTTTAAGATATTCTCATATCTAAAACAATTTTCTCCGTAGTGTTTATTTTTTGACAGATGATGTTGATTTTCACAACTATAAGATAAATAAAGTAATATTTGATCATATTTTGCTCATAGACGGATTTATTGGGATTCCTAGGCGTTCTCGGCACTCCTAAGTATTTTCGAAAAAAATAATTGAATAATATAATTTTTGAAAGATAAATATTACAGAAAGAATGAGTTTTGTTTGTGCTTTTTCTTTAATAAAATCAAAATATTGTACGTAATTACGAGGGGTTAGATTTCACCTCTGCAATTCCACCTTCCAACTACTAAACCGACTCCCCCAAATTTAATTATACAATTCTGCCTATGCTTTTGCTAATAAATATCACTAAAAGCTTAATTATATTGTGCTCTGGATACAAATTTTTATATTTGGTTTATGTTTCATTTCAATAAATCAAACTCTTTATTTCTAAATATTGGTTTGTATTCTCTTTTAATACACATACAAGGAGGGAATTCTCATGTAACAGCAAATTAATAAAAAATAAACTAACTTTTTCGTGAACTTTGTTAATGTATGCTTACTATAATAACTAAGATTCTTCCTTGAACATTAACACATTATCTTTCGGGGTAACTTCCCTTGTGAACACTGTCACTGAACTATGGTAAGACGTGTTCTTAGACATTGTCACAATATCTTTAAAGGTTAACTTCTCGTGTGAACACTGCCAATGTATGGTTAGCGGTGCTTTTAGCGTGATCTCCACGGTACATATTCACAGGCTGGTGTCAGTGTTGGCGCAGCTCTAGGCTTTGTAATGTGTAATCAGTGGACTGATTTAGGTGGAGTCATGTAGGTGCGCTCGGAGCGTCGCTTGGGAGCGGCGCCGGTGTTAAACGTTCCTCTCCCCCCTCTCTCCCTGAACAACTTAACGCGAGGCGTCGAGACGCCCCTGTCAGCACCTCGACAACAGAGCAGGGGCTTTGTGACGCAGGACTATTCCCTTAGCGTCCGTGCTATCACACCTCTAGGCACGGAGAGGGGAAAGAGGTGGTGAAATAAGGCTCTGTAAATATATGGAGATTAAAACGTATTTTTGTTTTTGTTTTGTGAGTGTTTGGGATGGTTTTCCAAGCCTTAATAGTTTGTGTTGATACATGTATACTCCTTTTATATTAATCACATGAAATACTATTGTAAACTTCTCATTAATTAAAATAAAACTACTTTATAAAATATGTGTGTGGTGTTTAAATGAAAAAACCACATTTTTCATCAAGTATCATTACCCATCAGGGTTATACTCGTACATTAATATAACTATATGGATAGCGGTCATAATGTTAGAACTACAGAGGAAATGAACACGCATATGCGTGAAAGCATAGTGAGAAATCATTTAAGAAAAAAAAACTTCCCAATAGACTTGACCGGTATTCAAAAGCCTATCTTTCAATCGCTGTTAATCTAATCCATCAAGAAAGTGACGAATCAGACCATGCGACCGTCGATGCGGGATACATATTTTTATATGAGAATATTTGCTAATATGCTCGTATATTAATGTGTGAAAAAAATATTCTAGTGCGCAATAAATTACATAATTTCTTTAATTAAAAAAAATCTATACCCTAGTTTAATTTTCAGTTCTTCTGAATATTGAGCTAAGGGTATATTTCCTATATGAAAAAAACCCCTCATGAAATTGGGTATTCCTCTTTCACAGTGATGAATTAACGGCCATAAAACTGTTTAGTGTCTGTTCTAGATTTAATTTAGTTTATGTAATGTGCTAAAATAATCAGTCAACTCACGTAGAGCATTTCAAGTAGTTTTTAATATCAAATCATTCTCAACTGGAACATTTTAATAATATATGTTTCTTGAAACATATACAATATTTTATTTATACATTTAATTGATAAACTAATTGACTGAAAAAAAGTTTATACGATTAATTGAGATATATAATTTACCCCCCCAATTTTTTTTCTCCTCTTACACATAAATATTGGTAAATTACAACAATATATTTATCTCAAAATAAGCTAACTAACGATCTGCTGAATATGCCAATCATAAATTTCAAAGAAAATTGCTAACTAAGGTTAAAATAACTTTTAAAAAATTCGTTACTATATTTTAAAAATATATATAAATACTACCACCGAAAGTTTTTAAACTTAAATAGGATGCATCTTTTTATATTCATCAGATTTTTATGGTTAAGAGAAAGTATTGTAATTATTAAAATATCGGTATTTTATAGAAAATGTATAACAATTTGCGTTGATTTAATAATGCATTTTTTAAAAGTAGGTTATATTAATATTATCTTACATTGAATAAACGGATAACCCTAAAGGTTGGTAAGACGTGGTGCTAATTATTATTATTATTATTATTATTATTATTATAGTGACTACTGCTGGTAGAATGTTAACATACGAATATAATATAATTAATACTGTTAGAAACTTTGATAAACTTTTAGAAAATGTTTACAGACACCTTAGCTCAGTAGGTAGTTTATCTGTATATTGGGGTAAGGGTCCTGTGTTCGATTCCTGGAATGTTTGAAAAAATGTATTGATGGTGGAATTAGGGGTTCTTTTTCACAATGATGAATTGATGACCAGAGGATGAATAATAATTATTTTTTTCGGAAAGCACACGTTAAAAACTTTAAATAAATGAAATCTTATCATGGATTGCTTAGAACTCTAAAATAATACACAGAAGAACAAGCTAGTGGATATCTTCTTTCTAGATATGGGATTTGAAACTAACCATTATATAACGAGCGACATTATAGTTGTCGATTTAGATTGAAACTGTGTCTACAGAATCAAATTAGGTAGCACTACCATGACTGATCTTTGGGGATAACCGAAGTGTTATTTTTTATTTTTTTTCACCCTATCTTACTACCCTTTAAGATACATTCTTATGTACTAACTACGCAACTGTGAGAGGGATTACCATGATACACTCGTTTGCGTGTAGGCAAAATGCAAAACAATTTAAGAAAAATAAACCCTAGTTCACCTAACCAGGACTTAAACCCCGATCTTCCTAACAAAAGCCATCCAGCCTGTTCCCAGAGTGATGGCTTGGACCATTCGGACATCGAAGCGGATACTAAAGGCTTAATATATATCAATATCAAACATATTAATTATACAACATAAATAGGGAAAGCAATGGTAACTTGTTTAAGGGCAAAATAATACTTTTAATGGATTGTTAGTCAAGCTATTATATTATATTTGCTAGGTATGGATGTAGACGCTTTAAATATAATATCATTTAAATAGGAAACATGATACTTAGACATGTACTCTATTCCCGTATCCAATACCATTTTTCAATATAAATAATAATAATAATAATAATAATAAAATAATTCATGATTTTCTTTCATAAATGACTTGTTAAATAATGTTATACTTAATCTGATACCAACAGTGGAGTTTCTGTTGGCTGTAAATCATTGGAGTACACAAGCTACATCATGTTGTTTGAGGGAACATTCAACCTCTGGAAACACTCGTGGTGCACTCCCTGCACCGTAACAATAGACCATGCTACAGTCTGGTTGTTTATTTTTAGAGTATTTACTGATGGATTATAATCTATATTTACCTAGATAAATATTTTTATTTTATCTATATATATTTCAATTAACCTTAATTTATTTCAATAAACTGGGGACAAAATGAATATAGGGCATATGCCTGAAAATTGGGAATTAATGGTCACCTTAGCTTATACTTAATGCAATGGAAATAAAACCAGTATTTGCTATGATATTTTGTACAGTGGATTAAACACACTGCTAATTTCAATAGCTGTTATTGTATTTCAACTGGGAATCTATGCTATCACTTTTTAAATGTTTTAAATTGGCCAAGCTATCTAACCCAGAGGAGATCGTCGTCAGCGATGAGCGAATTAATGACGTACTACTCATAAGAATAAGAGAAAGAATAATAAGAGAGGGTTCCTAACTATACTTCCTCTGATTGCTGTATCAGGAGCTCTTGCAGGAATCACGAAAGCTGTACAAAGTGCCAAGGCAAACATGAAACAATTGAGCAAGACGCAGAAACATAATCATACACTTGGTGCTATCGCAATGAGAATAGAGATGTATATTTGTCCATACTCATAAACCTGATTTAAGATTTAAAAATTGTGTGCTTTAGAAAATTTATCGGGAGAGACGCCTTACTACATAAATTATGGATGACGCTGTCAATATACTAAACATTGGAGGTCTTGCCGCCCTCGATACTGCCTTGAATATTTTCCAGTATCATTCCTACTCTTCGTGTATTCCTGGATCGTTAGCTAGTGGAAACGAACTTACTTGAGGATATCTATCCAGAAAGAAAGTTTTTTATTCTAGCACGTGGTTCACTCCTGCGTGTCAGAGGAAAACTAACATAAGATAGTGGATCTGTCGAGAGTACTTCCAGACTCGTCATTAATAGAATACTTCATATCTGCTCGATAATCTTCTATCAGATCAATCGGGTGGAGAGATGTAGGTATTTTGACTCAGTTCAAGAGCTCTATTGATAAAGAAAAAGGAAGAGACGTACTTTGAAAACCAAGGATGGAGACATGAAAGAGTATTTGTTCATGCTGAAACAGGTTTATTTGACGTATCTATCCCTTAAAGTCTTGTTCTGCAAATTTTCGGAGACTTTTATCATATTCTGATAGTTTCTGAATAAGAACCTATGTTCGTATTTTTGACAACCGACAACAATGCATTATAAAGATCCAACCCTGAGACACCTTCTATTTAACTGAGTATAATCTCTTGGCTAATTCTTCATTTTAAAACAGACAATGTGAACCAACAAAATATGTTCAGTATCATTAAGAATGGACGATATATATCTACTTTTCAGTATGTGGGAGCTGTACAAGTACCCAAACGTGCTTGTCTCCATGCAACATGACTGGAATATGAAAACTTGCAGCTTTGATGGAAAATCCTTGTTACGTCATTTCCACCCTTCAGTCAGGACGTAACAATATAACAGTTGCATATGGACGCATGTTTTATCATTGTGCCTACAAGTGGCTAAGATATACCTGAACTCATTCATGTAGGCCTACCTTTACGAGGATATGGACTTGAACTTAAACCAAGATTCCTTCTTGAAATCATGCGAAAACTCCATCAATTTTCAGACTTTGTATTATGAAACAACTCTCTTACCACTATAGAACTCTAAGACTTCGTATTTAATTGACAGAATCTGAAACAGCTATATTATTATTATTATTATTATTATTATTATTATTGTTATTATTATTATTATTATTATTATTATTAGCACCGCGTCTTACTACCCGTNTACAGTTTAACGTGGAATCCAAACCACGGTGTTGGCCTGGCATTCCCCACATTCACAAGCTGTCTTGTCAGAGGTGAAGGAAGGGTTTGGTAATCAGATAAATCTGTGCCGGGACTGAGGATTGGACCCCGAACCCTGGCACAGAAGTCCGACAACTTACCCCTAGACCACCAGGTCACCCCGAAACAGCTATAAAAACAGGAACGTTCTAGTTAATCTACAGAAATAATACTTTATGATAATAATAGTAATGATAAGTATAAATACATTCAAATGAAAAATATATGAACACTACTATACTTGGATATCACTTTAAGACATGCATAACTCAGCCTTGGTGATGTCCTCCAGCTGGGCGTCAGTCAGCACTGAGAAATGGTTGGGTAACGAGAAAATGTACGCCATCGACCAAAGCGGTTGTCAATCCCCTTAATACTGTTAACATGGTAGTCACTCCTCTGCTCTAAATCTTTCCCCTGTTTTTGAACGAAATCATCCGATCCTAGTGTACGCAAATAGATGGCTGTATATTCGCTAGATACAATGTATCTTTTTAAGACGTATTTCTTAGGATGTATCTTTATTCTAATGATTTAATCTTAAAAGGCCGAGCCTTTACATAGGACACATAAGAAATTTCTAAGCCCCGCCCAGTTAGATGAATACTGCATGCCAAGTTCAATCGAGAGAGAGTGAAAGTCGGACACTGATAAAAACGAGTTCCCCGTTGAAAGGTACGGATAGGTAGCAAAATTCAGATTAGGGTACATTTTTCTCTGAAAATCATCTTGTGCTAGATGGTAGATCGAACTTTCCTCAGAAAATGCTATAGCGTATGCTAAGCTCAAATTTTCTTCTGGTAGTGATCTAGGGTAAGGTGGAAGTATTAATTTTCCCGGAAAAGTCTGTAGAGTAGTTTGAGGTCAAATTTTCCTCGTAAAATGACTTAGAGTCAGGTCGTAGCACGATAGTATCAAATTTCTCCCCGAAAATTCTATAGAGTCAGCTTGGTATAAATTATTTTCGGAAAATGCTCTCGAGTCTTGTGGTATCCCGGTAAGACTAAACTTTCCCCAGAAAATGCTATAGAATTGGTTAAACTCAAATTTTCCTCGGACACTCTCTGATGCCAGGTGTTAGCACGATAAGATAAGTTCCCCCCAGAAAATGAATGATTTGTTAAAGTTATGATTTTTCTTGTAAAATGCTTTCAAATCTGGTGGTACCACGATAAGAGTAAACTTTCCACGGAAAATACTATAGAATCAGCTAAGTTCAAATTTTCATCAGAAAATGCTCTAATCTCAGGCCATTGTACACATGATAAGATCAAAGTTACTCCGAAAAATGCTATAAGGTTGTAAAAGTTCAAATTTTCGTCGGAAAATTCTTTAGAGTATTGTGGTCGCACGATGAGGCCGAGCTATCTTCCATAAAAATGCTACAGAGTCAGTTGGCAGCACGATAAGAGCAAACTAGGATACAATATACCAGTATGAATACAATACTTCCTACTTTAATATTTCATTCACTGTAATATCTATTGTTGCCACAACCACGAAACAGAAAATATAATTACTTCGTTAATAGTTTTGGTGATTTTATTTATTCACGGAAAATCTAACTATAGAGTAATCCTTATGAAAGTATTATTAAAAGCGTTTAATAACTCTTCTAATTAAATATATTGTTTTACGAAGCAAATAAAACATATTTCTACCATGGTTGACTTTAATCAATATATGAAATATATGCTCTCTCTATCTCCCCCCCTCTCTCTCTCTCTCTCTTATATATAGGGTGCTCCAAAAAGCTAGGTGACGACAGGACTCATCCCTTATTTAATCCCTCTTAAGAAAATCTCTCAGGTATGATTAAGATCAAAGACGATCTCATCCCCATATTTTTTTAACCAGGGAAATATTAAAAACACTACCTATTGTCAACCAGAAATGTCTAAGATTTATTTACAAAAAATGTAAGGGTAAAAGACAAATTTGTCAGTGTAAAAATCACTTCAATTCAAAAGGAAATGTCCGAAGTAAAACTAACTTCTTCTTATTCTACTACTTAGTGTGTTAATCCGACTCAGCCATAATAAATTGAAGTCGGGAAAATTTTTCGTTCTTATATTCACACAACCGATTTTAAAGACACACCATATTTTTCTTACATTTACTGGACAATTAGGGAGGTATATAAGACATGAATGAATATTAAAATCGAAGAATGAGAACAAAAAAAAATCGCTTGAGTGTGAGTGGAAGTCTTCGAATTCGTTGGTGGCTCTGTGGGCGTAACAGAAGACTCGGCCCATACGATTGGTGGAAAGGCAGCTTCGAGAGAAAAGTACGTGTCCATTAAATAGACCAAGACATTCTTTAAACGTTCGTCAGTAGGTGCCACATGTACAAGTGTACCCTCACTAAAGGTTTAGAGAAGGTAACACTCACATAAAGAAAGAAATACAAATATTACAGAGTTATATTAATGAGACATATAACAGAGTACAGTATGTGACAAAAGGATAGTTCATTTGGTTTCCGTTGTCTTCCGTAATAAATATAATGTGATTGTAGAGTGTAGTATCACAAGTAGATAAAAAAATACATAATAAACTGAAAACAAAACGTTCAGTATAATGAGCCTCGTGAGTGAAGAAAAATGAGCCAATAAGGATTAACGAAAGCAAATTATTGTTTGGGATTAATATCCAGGATCATAAAGGTTCCCGAGAGGACAATCCCTACAACTCGTCCACTGCAACAAAGTGAACAGTGGCGGGTCAATAATTATAAACATTTTAAGAAATACCTTGAACCGACTTCAAAAAAGATCTCTCTCGATTTAATGTCTGTACTCCAAAGTACCCATCAGTTTATGCTCACTCAGGTTCTTAAGAAACCTAGCTACTTGGGCATCTATCAATTAAGCGATTAAACGCTATATCCATGGCAAATAATAGTGAGTTAACATCATAATCCCAATGAGGAGGTGCTAGCCTAGTCCCTCGTATACGGGGATAATTAGCCCCAGTTAGGGGAAAAGAGCTACAGCCTAGAGCTATAGTGGCCACACTCACAAACAAAACTAGTCTACGAGGTATACCCAACTAGTCAAAGTACACCGAGCGTACGACATAAGGAGGCCGTCTACACGGCTGCAAATAAACTTGCGATACGATATAAAGTTTGCCCAAGGGCAGAGCCAATAATAAGTAGCAAAATACAGGATCCCATAATAACACAATACTAGATACTTAACCAGGACCAAGAGACCTAATTAGGTCATCAAAACACATTTAGCACTCTCCACTAGTGACTCAAGACGTTCCCTTCTTGGCTATTCAAACAACATTGCCAAGAAACAAATCTAACGTTAATTAACCACATAGATATAGAGATGGCTGTATATATATATATATATATATAAACATAATTCTAACATAACTCAAAGTCATGCGGAGAAGCCGCTTAGCACAATAAACAGCAATAGTAGTACATATCGGCAAGAAACTGTATATCTGCTCATTGAACTATCATGCCCTAGTTGACTCTTGTGACAACTCTTGTAGTTTCAGCCTAATTAGTTCAATACTTATGCACATCAATTCACCAAGGGATTTACTTAGAAGGAAACGAGCTCTTCACGACTCCCAAATAAGTTGAGCCAGTATTTAACCTTCACATTACTCGTCGCTATATTTTTAGAATTACATAGCAAACGATACACAACTCGGCGAGCAACAGTACAAACCGTACGTAGACGGGAATTAGCCAGCCCAGTTAGCAAACAGTCCGTGTGAAACCCAACTCAAACGTAGGAATTAGCTGTGACATAGCTGCGTTATTGTAGCCCCAGTGGTAGAGCAGGCGGTGCACCAGCGATAGACTATGGTGGTGTTGGTGATCCAGGTGAGGCGGGATGGTCGTAAATTATTACAAGTTCTGTATCTTATTCCGCTCGAGTGGTAAATTAGATCAACTTCAAGACTGAGAAGGAAAAAGGAAGGGGAACACAGGTGTCAGACAATCATGTCTTACAACAACAGCGCAGTTCTGAGCGGTCATCAAGTGGGGTTAAGAGTTTGTGCATAGAGAGAGAGAACAGAAAGAAAGAGAAAATACGAAACAAGTGAAGCCCAAACATTCCGATTTCTTGATACTTTTTATTACTGCATTTGAACGAAATTAAGCTTATAGGCGATGACCTCGAAACACATTCACATAGACATTTTGGTCAAGGGTAAGCCAATCAGTAGGGTAGTTCATGTAATATAAATGATCTCTTGAAAGGTGAAACAGTCACATGATTGTGTGAGCTAATATCAACTAGCTAGGCACACCAGGTCAAAGACCAAACAGTCTTTAACTTCGGATGGATCTAAGAAAACCATACCAAGAGACCATTTTACCCAATAACCTAGCTCGTTTGTAGCCTTGTAATCTGGGGGCAAGACTAACATTGGAACCTTCCTCCACCAGCTTGTTTCAAATGAGGACGACACCCGATAACTTTAGTGTTGGGCCAAATTATTCGCACAGCATTGTGAATGGCTTGTTCAAAGTCCACAACTATCTCAAGACGTTTCAAGGGCCGATAAAATTCTGAACAATGTTCACTAATTACCTCAAAACATTTTGTGTAGGTTGTTTTTTATTTATTTTTCAATAGACAAAAGACCAAGGGAAAATACGATCCGTTAATACATCCGTTACGGGTGAATAATTGGAATAAATAGTTTTGACAATATTTAAATGTTTCATCAATATACACAGTTTGTAAATCCATGAAATATCTAAAGATAAGTGTCAAAAATTAACAAATTATCAATCTAGTTATTCACAAGAAGACAATTATCATCTCTCTTGGTTAGCGGATGCATTTGAGCGACTGCAGTGTGAATGTTTTTTATGTTGGTTGGAAGTTTTGGCATAACCTTCCTTTTCTCATGGTAAATATATTTTCTAATGTTCTTTTTACATCGTTCAACCGTACATCTAATATTTCACCAACACACGTTCTAATGGTTTTGGGTGGCTGTTCACTAATGTTTTCTGTGGCTTTCCGTTTGACAGCAGTATTTACTTTTGTCATTATATTGTACTTTAATCATACGACCCATGATTGTAGTGGTCATTACTCTCTGTTATGACCCTCCCATTATATTCGCCTAGAACATAACAAATGTGAAAACCTTTCACATATAGTTGCACAAAATAAGTCAATATCAGGTAATAAATAAAAGCAAGACTAGAAATCCCCCATTGTTTTTAATTTTCATATAAAACATACCACGCAAAGATTGGAACAAGCAGTGTTCACGGAAAATATACACATTTGCAACTTCTGGACGAGTTGTGTTCACGCAAAAAGTGATCACTTTCAACCTCTGGATGAATTGTAGTCTAGTTTTAATAATTTCCTTATTAAGAACGAGCCATGTAGCCCCAAAGGATATTTGGAAGGACATTTAGGTAGTTCTGATAATTATAGTGGGATTCTTTTCTTTAAGACCGTATTACACGTATCAGGTTTCAGCACTGTAAGCTAATAAATCTGGGGTACCTTTTACACACACGCTGATTTCTGATGACTAATCATCTTGAACGTCATTGGAGGGGGAGGTATTTTACCATACACACCTTTTTGCTGGTTCATTTCGTGCCAAACTGTCTCGTGAACATCAAGAGGACGAAGATTTGCTTCTATTGTACGGGTATTAGCGAAGTTTCAAATCACGTGTTGTTGCTATACGTAGAAAGAAACGTGTGTGGAGTCGACATTTATCGTTAAAACGGAAAACCTAGTTACACCGGGATGATTTTGCCTGAAATAGATGCTGATAACTTCTAGCATTGCCTACGTATGAATGAAGACACCTTCAAGCATCTTTTGCCTATCTTGTCTCAGTGGTTGACCAAGCAAGATACCGTTATGAGAAAGGACATATCTCCATATAAGAAGCTAAGTGTCACACTAAGATTTCTTGCAAAAGGTCGAACATAAAATAAATTGAGACTTTCCTCCTTTACAGGTTTGCGCATGCACGTCACAGTATTCCAGAAGTTGGAATTGCATAAAGCCGATTACATGGTGCAGAAAACAGTCATCCAATCAAATAAAACTTTTCTGACATTTGCAATGCCAGATTTCTGATACGCGCACTGATCATTAAGGTATATTCTATGATCATCTTGTAACGCTACAAATCTATGTCAGAAAGCAGCGCTGAAATCTGCTACGTATAATGCGCCCTTCTAGGGATATCTATGACCTCCTCCTGTAACTCCTTACTTTGGAGGGAATCCCACATTATACACACCCTAATGAGCTGTGCTGTACACTTATTTACACACCTATGTTTAAAAATAAACATATGTTATTGATTTCAACAATGAACTATATTTTATAGGTTCAGTGTGTACATTCTTCCACTGAGTGTGAGGCGAAACTCTTGTGTCTGTTCACTCGTGGCGTTGACACACTGACACGCCACGCAATGTCACCCCCCCCCCCTCTAGCAATCCCTTGGAAACCCCAATCTCTCCTTCCCAACACACAAATGCACAGACCGACAACATACACGTACCAACACCGCAAAAACCCCTTCACTTCCTCACACTGAAACGGACCACGAAGGGTTGGGGGTGGGGTGAGGAGAGAGGTTCCCCCCTCGCTTTGACTTCTCTTAGTATCCTCCTCACTCTGTCTGTATCCCATTGTCTGTCTTTCCACCTCATCCATTTCTATTTATACGCCCCCCCTCCCTAGTCTGTTTGCCGTCGCCCCCACATACCTTCGTTTGTAACGACGCACCAGAAACGTCACAACTGTTTGACATACCTTTTTATTCGTGGAACATTCCACCGCCGAGTGGCTCAAGATTTTTCTCGGGTGTATCGTTTCACTACTGGCCCAAATTCCTAAATACATTTCAAACAATTCGCGCCGGCTCTTTCCTCTCAGAACAAAAAGGTATGGTTTCCAGCTTCTGGTGTGGAGCTTGGAGTACGAAGAGTGTTGATGTTGAGAAGTATTTCCTTTAAGGGCAAAATTTAAATAGGTTTTTGTTAAAAACAATTCTGTATCTATTCGGCACTTTAGTTGGGTTCTTAGTGCGTTTAACAACTGAGCTATGGGGGTAGGTTTGATTATTGGCGCTGCAAGATAATTTATTAGTGTTGAAATTGAGGCTTACCCTTTCATAGAAATGGATTAACCTTCGGGGTGCTGAGTGTTGTGACTCTTCTTGAAATAGGCTAGCCTTTAAGTCGTGTGCTGAAAAAATCAGTAGATCAATAATTTACACTTTAAATGCATCAAATAGTATTAATCATATTAATACATTTTTAAAATTCCTGGGGAAGATGGGATCAAAGAGTGCGTCAGATGAAACCAGTATTTTTTTTACAGTTTTTATATAAACAAAATTGTTTTGGACCGAAAAAATATTTCTTGGATAATTTTTTCACGAATTTATCCTGATTTTTAAAAAATATTTGTTATGAGCATATAAGCATTTGATAATTAATTTTCTAAATAAAGAGAAAAAATATCATCAAAGTAAATGCTCATAGCAAGTATTCAAGAACTGTTTAGATTATTATGTCTAAAAATTCAAACTAAAGGTATCCATGAAGCGACATTTTATTTACTGTGTCAAAATATATTTTCAATAAAAATTACAAAAATATTTTACTCAATTCTCATTCCCTTTAATCCCTAGTTAAGTATTCCATAAATTTATTATTATTATTATTATTATTATTATTATTAGCACCGCGTCTTACTACCCGTTCGGGTTATACGCACTTGCGCTAATATGTAGTGGTAGGGTGATTGTGAGATGAAATGGAGGACCTACAGTTTAACGTGGAATCCGAACCACGGTGGAGGCCTGGTGAGGCCTGGCATTCCACACATTCACAAGTTGTGGTTAATACACGTCTTGTCAGAGGTGAAGGAAGGGTTTGGTAATCAGATAAATCCGTGCCGGGACCGAGGAATTATAAATTAATAATATTAATAATATCAACATTATAAAATATATGGAAATTTAGACTTTCTTAAACTGAATGAATATCAACTCACATAATGCAAATCATTGTAATTATGGGAATGTGCACATTATGTGAAGGATACAACTATTCAACTACTTTAAATTAATTATTATACATTCTAAAAATAAACTAAATGAAGCAATATCACCCACACCAGTGTGCATGAGGGTAAAATACGTGTTATTATCCTCTTTTATTGATTACCTTTGAATAGAAGGTCTTGATTCAAACCCCGGATTGATGTACTGAGGGTGATTTACTTATTAAATGGTTTTACACCTTCGCCCAACACAAATGTGGATACACTTTTAAATTATATCTCACTTATCAATACTCCTTCAGTGTAGATATATGGATATTCTGAGTGGTTAGTAAGACTCAGATAACATATATATATATTCACTCATTCATAAGTACTTACACACCGTGACTGTGTAAACAAAACATACCACCTATTTAACATTTTCTATAATACAATTAAATTAATTGACATTTCTTGAGATGTGTTTTTACAAACTTTTACTTAGAGTATTAAAACGATTATCAAAATATATTTAAAGTTAATTTTAACATTTTTGAACTAATAAATGCGCAATATAAAGCAACACTTTTTTCACGTAAAGTACTACTTGATCTTTTAAATGCAAATTATGGTCAGTTTTGTTGATTAAAATTAAAATGAACGAATACAAAATACCAATATAGTCTTGCAAATGTATATTCCTTTACCAAATAACATTATTAAAATACGTGTTTATAACGGTTCTTAAAGCAATCATAATGTAACTAAAGGCAAATATTTAAAGATACAAAAGAAGAAAAAGAACCAATGTCAAAGATATATAACATTTTTCAACATATTTAGTTTGTTTGGTACATTTACATTTTATCTGTATTTTTTCAGTTATTTACACCCTACCACTTAAAAATAGATGATTTTGAAATATTTTAAGCCAACATATATTTTATCTACAGTGTTTTTGTACCAAAAAGGGAATAACAAGGAATATATGGGAGTAACAGATAGCAGGGTGTGTGCAAGTGAGAGGAGAAGAGTGTAAGAGTGTGCAGAAGGAAGAATGGTGGAAGGACAGAGGGATATGGAGGCATTTTACTAAACAGACCCGGCCACAGGCTGGAAATAGATCACGATGATGATGATGACTTTTATAACAAAATCCTACCTTTATCTAACAAAAGCTAATCATTTTATTTTTCAACCAATATAGGTTTATAAATATTATTGATTGCTTATCACAGCTTTATTTCAATTACACTGAGTTCACCCTGAAAGTTAGAAAGCTTCCCTATTTTTATTCCCCTATGGTGCGCCTTATATGGTAGGGCCATAGGTGAGCCCCAAAGAGTTAGACCGTAATGTTTCATGTTAAACAGAGTGTAGAATAGCAATGGTTATCCTCGGTAAAAGTAGCAGAATATAAGACCTGGAACTATCCTCTAATCTTAATAAGGGTAGGATAGACACCCGAAATTAAATTGCAAATAAAATTAAATAAGCATGTTTACACATGTGTATATTAACAGTAGAGTGCATTTATTTAATTATCGTTTGATTTTAATTTCTAAATCTTTAAGACATTTTTAAATAAAAGTTAAATATTAATAATTTAAAATTTGTATTGTAATATTAAATGCATAGGTCTACTTTCTAAATAATCGGAACATTATGTGCATTTAGTTTGTCCCTAATTGTAATAAAGTGGAGAATTTTCTATAAAATATATTGAATAAGTACTTTTTAATCGAAGTGTGCATAATATACATTTTGGAAATAATAATTATCTTTCTCTGCCAAAAAAATTTGAAAAGAAATAAAGACACTACAGTTTAGATAAGTAGCTAAAAATCACTTAGCTCACCTTTTTATAAGTAAAAAAAGTAGCTATCCCATTAATTACCAGATGTAATACAATAATATAGCCCACTTCCCCAACTTTACTGCAGCGCGATGAATATTTAATTAGAGGAAATGAACATTTCATCTGGTTGGGGCAATAAAGGAGAATGGGACGAAGTTAATGAGCTGAACTCGCATTTAGTATTTATGTGTGGAGGTTGTAATGAGTAGACGGTTCTTAGTCCATGCGTGAAGTTGCGTGCTGTAATTACATGAACATATGCGACATGGGTTTTGAGAACTCTTACATTTACGGGGCTTGATTTAAGTCATTTGACTTCTACATTTCAAAGCCAAACATGTAGTTACTACTTTAAACGTTTTGATGGAGAATTTCTAAATTTTAGCGAGTTAGTGTCGTTTAAACATAGTTGAATATATGTTATTCAAAGTCATTTAAACAAGGTCATGATTTAAGTACCAAAATATCTTCAGTTCCTTTACAAATATATTACATAAACATTAATTATATTCGTTTATATATTTATTAACATAAAATAGGTATTTTTATGCTTATATGTATAAAACATATGTTAGTTTAAATATTATATATATATATATAGAAAATTAAATTGAGTTTATATATATTAGTTAATATTTAATTTTATTTGTTTGTATTTAATTATATTAGTTAGTACTTAATTATATTTGTTCATATTTAATTATATTAGTTAGTACTTAATCATATTTGTTATTATATAAATATATATTTGTTGAAGGAATGATTTTGTACATATATATATATATATATATATATATATATTAGGGGTCGGCAAGCTAAAGATTTATTTATTCAATGTTATTTTTATTCGAACCAAGTCGAGACGAGCTTGAGTTGAATACATAGTTTAAAAATAAATTATCTGAATAAGTTATTATTATTAATATTATTATTATTAGCACCGCGTCTTACTACCCGTTTGGATTATACGCACTTGCGCTAATGTGTAATGGTAGGGTGATTGTGAGATGAAATGAAGGACCTACAGTTTAACGTGGAATCCGAACCACGGTGGAGGCCTGGAATTCCCCACATTCACAAGTTGTGATTAATACACGTCTTGCCTGAGGTGAAGGAAGGGTTTGGTAATCAGATAAATCTGTGGCGGGACCGAGGATTGAACCCCAGGCCCTATCTGAATAAAAAGCAAACATATTTTAAAATCATGAAACATGTTGAGATTTATATATTTAAAAAGGTTTTTTTAGGCATTAATAATTCTTTTGTAAAAATAACATGTATTTTAATCTGGATTATTGAGTAGTGTCTAAAAAGGTGTATTAGAGTCACTAGGAGAGTACGATACAGTAGCTCCATGGCTTCTTTAGTGTTGACTGAAAGCTCACAGCTGACAGCTAAAAGCTTTGAAAAGTTACCAGACCAAATTATGTATCCCTACACCGAACCATATGATCTGCAAAAAAGATGTGTTTAGCAGCTGTTCGTTTCCCGGCTGATACTTCAGACATTTTTCCCG
Source organism: Timema shepardi (assembly GCA_902151425.1). Taxonomy (NCBI): domain Eukaryota; kingdom Metazoa; phylum Arthropoda; class Insecta; order Phasmatodea; family Timematidae; genus Timema; species Timema shepardi. The sequence continues at coordinate 28,730 of CABFVX010000168.1, read as the reverse complement.
AAAGGGGAACTATACCAACGGTCACTAGCGTTTGGTTAATTATGCTTGAGTAAGGTTTAAGTGTTTCCACTGGTTCCACACCCTCATACTCAAGAATAAGTACATTTTGGCGTCCCCTGGGCAACGGTATATTAGTAGCTAATGTTTCCAATGCTGGGCTACGAATGATGTATCCCAGGTGCTCAATATTATATTACTAGTGCCATGAAGTCATTCAGTTGTTTCCAATAACAATATCACCAACATTATCTTCCACATTCAATCTCTATTTAGATTAGGTTTGCTGTTTATTATCTAGGTTAGGCTAGGTTAGGTTGTTGCATGTGGCATTTAACTGTAGAATTGACTTTATTCTTATACTGTAGCCCCTCAGTCCTTCAGACATAGCTCAGGTGGCAGTAAAATTGTATTTGTACCTTGGTCTCAACTCGCTAATATGGTGAGACTTGGCATGCATCTCGGACATATTAATGTTAATATTTTAAATTTATCTCAACCTCTCAGAAATATAGTATTACAATCGTTAAAAAAAATTATGAGATTTTGATATATTTCAACATTTCATGACACCATGAAACTAAAATAGGGGGTTTCACGATGCCGTCTGTTTGTGTGTTTGTATCTCTCCTTAAAGCAGACACCATTCTACCGATCAGGCTAAAACTTGGTATGTAGGGGGTTTCATAGCCATGTTTTTTTTCGGTAATATAATATTAAAATTAAGGGTATTTTTCTGATGACCGAAAAGAAAAGAAACAGATTTTCTCTAAATTGTTTTAGTAATTGTAATTACATTATTTATTTTTGCTCTGTTTAACACTACAAAAAAAATAGAAAATATAATTTTCACATTACAATATCTTTGAGGGTACTTTTCATGAATAGAAATTTACCATTTTTATAATCCCTCTGCAAATACTTTTGATTCAAAATAAATTATAGTTATAGATATGTAGTGCTATTAAAATATATATTTATGTCAAAATATATGACTATTTTTATAAAATAATTTTATTTTATCTGTAATACGAAATAATTATATTCAATATCAAAACCGTTTCCATTAATTCCTTGACCATCTAAAGTTCAACATTTCATTGGGTCAAACCATTAATGATTTGTACGATCTACAATGTACATTGCGTTTATCCTAAAAGGTAGCAAGTTATCTTGACTGGCTACACTAGGGTGCAGCTTATAAGATAGGATCATCGTGTTGTCGGTAAAGGTATGATGTCTTCAGGACGAACAGTATGTACATATTAAATTTTTAATCTAATGTGTACTTGATACTATCCTTCACTAAGTTATTTGTGTTCTAACAGATCTACAGTGCGATGCCTCTTACTTTCTCGCTATCTTTACAGGTAGAGAAAGTTTTGTGATCGTCAAAAATTCAAACTCGAGATTTTTGATGAATCTCGACGTTTCATGACCCCCTGAATCTGAAAAAGTTGTTTTGAATTTACGTCTGTCTGTCTGTACCTCAAACTAGAGCCTAAACTATTTTACTGATCGGGCTAAAACTTGGTATGTAGGGTTTTATAGGGATGCCCCGAGGGTTTTTTGGAATATTATATCTAAACATAAAATTATGAGTTGTTTACTGAAGGGCAAAAAAATAGGAAAAGGCGATTTTATCAAAATCGGCTAAAACGATTTTGATTAAATTTTATTTAAAAACCTTTATAAATATTCCAAACAAAATGGCTACTCTCAATATTTCAGCAAAATTACTTCGAGGACTCCAGTCTGATGGGTAAATTCTCTCTTTTTTTTTATCATATCTCCGTAACTCTTTTAGATATGAAATTACTTTTCGTTACAAATATGTAGAAATATTTATAATTCAAATATTTTATTCGAAGCATATTTTTATAAAACCAATAACTTTTAAGCTATACGCAAATATATATATATATATATATATATATACATCTTAACTTTCCTAACACTAAAGGTATTAGTATTGCAACCATCAAAAAAATATAACGTGACATGTCGATGGATGTTGACGTCTCATGACCCCCTGAAGGCTAAAAAGTGATCTTTGCAATGCCGCCTGTCTGTGTGTCTGCCTAAACTTAAAATTAAGAGTAGTTTAATAAAGGGCGAAGAGAGAAAAAATCGATTTTCTCAAAATTGGCTCTAACGATTTTGATTAATATTCGTATCTAGGCGTTAATTAAGATTATAAATAAACTGGCTATTTTCATTTTCCCATGAAAATGACTTTTAGAGTACTTTACAAAAGATTAAATTTCCTTATCTCAGCAACTATTTGAGATACTTAGTAACTTATCATTGCAAAATTGTAGTATTATTAATATTTTAATATGAAATATATTTTTATAAATCCAACAGTTTCTGGGATATTGGAAAATATATTAATACAATTTTGTGAGCTTTAGTTGTAAACATATACTACTTAAGTCTTAACGCAATAATTCTCCAATGCCATAGGGTAATTAAATATAAGTAAGTATCTAAAAAAGTATGTTATTTTTATTTAAACCTCAGGAAAAATGTTTGCACAACAATGATCTATCTCCATTTTAGACTCAATAATCAATATTTACAATTTTTATTGGTCAAAATGATTATAAGCGAGGAATTTAATAGCAATACGATGACATGAAGATGTGCAACACCTAATAAAATGTCGAACATTTTAACCGGAAGTTGAAATTTTAAAACGATGTGATGACCCTTTTAGACCCATTATTGATCTTGTTTTTATCGATCCATGTATACAAATGAGGACATTATTTCTTTAAAAATAAAATTATAAAATTTAAAGCCGGGACTCATAAAATGTTTTACATAAGTGTAGTCCAATTTATACTTGGGTTTACTAGTGTATATTATTTAGTTTTATATATATATATATTACGAGTTTTGAGTAAATATCTCCATTTTTAAACAATAGAACGAGAAAGTGTGTGCGGATTTCCGTACAATTTTTTTCATACTATATATTTAGCGATGCCTCCTACCCCATAACTTCAACAAAAAGTCTGCTCCGTGTATTATCTTGCCATTATAAAGGCCAGATGTCTGGCTCATTGCCCTATTTATTGGGTTCTTACCTTCCTGATTCTTAATTTCATCCTTCTCCAAACTGCATATCTCACAAACAACATCAATGCGTTTAAAGAGAAGAATAAACAACACTTTGTATAAACCGAATGGGTAGTAGGATATTGTGCTAGTAAAAATAGTAAACATAAAAATAAATTAACAATAAGTCGTTTATCACTAGAAATTAATTACCGCAAGTACATAACATTATACAATCATCTCGAAATGGCCGAGATTATTAATTTATAGAGCTGGAGCCTGAATTTATGTTATAATCACCGCTCTAAGCTCGAAATTCAAGTATTCGCGGAGTCATGAGGACACGGGTCATGTATAGTCTGTGTGCCCACAAATGTGACAGAGAGGTTGGGGTTCAACCTCGGTTGAGTGTACTTGAAGTGGTTTTCCATAAATGTTTTTAAACTCTTTCTTCATCAAATGCAGTTTATTTCCCCTAAAATTAAACCAACCTCCTCTATGTCCCATAAATGTAAATAACCGTATGACTCGGATGGATTGTAAGACTCAGAGAACATTATAAAATATAATTTCCTGCTTGTATTAAAAACAGCCTAACTGGACGTCACCAGCTGCCATGATCACGCAGTTCTTGAATACTTTGTTGCAACACACCTACTCGGTGTCAATATGGCGGTGCGGCCAACATGCCTAAGGCTGGTTTTACATCAGCGATACAGTCACGGTTCAGTAACGATACGACACACTATTATTTTCATAGTTTCGATATAGCTCTTTACATCAACATTAACGCTTCAATCTCGATACGATGACGGTTCAGCCTCGCTCTCATTAAAATATTCTGAAATAATATATTCCCGTACCATCATTGTAGCTGTATTGTATCGTAACGCCAATGGAGCGCTTGTGCACTCTAGAAAGACGTTCTACTCACAGTCTACTGCCAACACATTAATGACAATCGATTGTCTTAGAAATCGCTTGAAGAAAAGTAGAAACCTCTGACTGGGGTTATGAAATGGTAAGTTTTTCACTATATTTCGTATTTAATAATATATTTTAGAATAATTTATTTTCTTAATTCATGAGACAGGGGTACAAGGTAAGAAACTCTCCTTCCAGTTGTCGACTCAAAGTTATTGGATGTATCCAAATTCGTCTCTTTTTTGCCGGCAGATTTTCGTCGTTGTTCATTTTAACGGCTTCTGGCTCATCATCCATAGTAATGACTTTAAAAGATATTCCTAAATTTAAAAAAAACCTGCACAGTGATTCTATTCAGTGTGTTATAAGGAGTGAGTATGACCTAAACCGAAAGCCAGTGAGTTAAATCGTACCTTCCCCGTATCGAGTGTATACCGCTGCAGTATCTAATGTATCAACGAACGTGATTGCAGCCGTATCGTAGCCATACCGTCATCTTATCGTTACTTTATCGTGAAAATATTGTTAATGTAAATAAGTCCTAAAGGTTAGATCTTAATAACTCTTGGAAAAGTATGAAGCGACTGCGAAGACAATACTCCCCAGTTAAGTTATTAGAGCGAGTGAACACAAGTCAGAAGGACACTAGTTAGATTCCGGTTGGGGCTTCAAATTATATTTGTTTGTACTGGTTCACCTTACAATCGAAATATTAAATATTCTGACTTGAAGATTGGTTTATAGTATTAGGTGTGATGTTGGTTAGCTTGTAAGTCTTGCTTTATAGCCATATAGATGTTTAAAAAATGTACGTTAAATACATCAGTCAAATCAATTCAATTCAAGTTCCCCAGCTGCTCTTGTTTCTTGCTACTATTACAACCACCAGTTAAATGAAAATTTAAAGACAAAAAGCCCGTATTTTTAAAAATTACAATGTCGGTCTCTGGATATAGCGAGGGTGGTGTCTTGATGCAGATTATAAATGGAGTGTTTTATTATATAGTTTAATCTCTACTCCACATTACAGTATAAATTAATCTGTGTGCAACATAATATTTTAAATGAGTTTCTGCTACAAAAAATCGCTATTCGACGTATACCCTGCACTGAATTATAGTTAAATGAATCTCTGCATCAATTCATAGTTTAAATGAATGAATCATTGCACCACATTATAGTTTTAATGAATATCTACATCGCATCACATTATTGTTTAATCTCATCAAATCATCATAGTATATTTAATTCAAAGCAGTGAGAAAGATCAAACATTTTTAACCCAACCAATATCATAAACTTTAGGTTAACCAGTCCTTACAAGAAATAAATCACAACAAAAAATCCATTAGAGTAATTTGAAGTACTGTTTTTAGCTTTAATGTGTCATCCTACCTTGTATATAATATTATTCAACATATAAATATCCATCCTCGGTGGCTACATGGTCTAAGACGATACTCTAATAATCGAATAGACTTCCGATCACGGGGAATTTGTGTTTCAACCCTGTCGGGTGTACTCAGGGTCACTTTACTAGATAGGTTCCCGATATCTTTGAACGCAAATGATGATACACTTAATCTAAATTCAACCATCCTCATCCCTAACCCATTAGCGTAATAATTACATACATAACCCGTATGGGTAGTAAAACGTGGTTCAAAAGATTCAAAAATAAACTAAGAATATGTTTATTATATGCAAAATAATATTGCATGTTTTCTAAGGAATCTAATTTAACCTACGTTAATATTTGTTTCAAACTAATTTTTGTTACGTCCATAGAGTTTTATTTTTGGTTGCGTTCACGAACAAACGAGCGACTCCTGTGTAATCAATTATTCGACCCAATCTCACTCTATTATGTGAAGTGTACAATCAACTTGATTCCATTTCCAATAATATACAAATTTAGTAAAAACATACTGACCAAACCTTAGTATTTATAAAGTTCATTTTTATGAAATATAAAGGACATGTTTTAGTTATTTTTAATTGAATGGACATTTCTCGATTTGGAATTTAGGTGGTTTTAAAATTGAGATATTTCAGAGAATCAACGAAACTAGTCAAGTGGAAGGGTAAAAAAATATGTATCGTTCATAACATCTATTTTTTTAAAATGATTTATCATCCATAGTGGTGTCCGAGCAGTCTAAGAAGCTAGGTTCACTTGGCGCTTGACTACCACTCGAATACTAGGGTATCTCTATATTCTTTTCCACATGCAATTTATTGACAATGTTTTCTCATCCACTTCTTATGTTAATGGTGATGATTTTAATACATTCTCATCCCTAATCGTTTAATAGCCTTTTTCCAATATGTAAACATATTATTTTAAATCTTCTGGGTGATAATTGGTGATTGTATTTAAAGTGAAGCTCCCCTCTTGGGTTAAAACACTACCACAGCTTGGTATACATCCAAGCTAGCCACATATAACTACGATAGTGGATTAGAGATTTAAAAGATAGAATTTATATGAAATGCACCTTCAATTGTATAGATAACTATTGGGAAACCATTTATAAAAAACTACACTTGGTACACCCAGTTGGGATTCGAGCTCAGACTTTGCCGCCAGAAAACTAGACTAGACAAACTTGACGTTTAGGCAATGTGCTAACTCTTGTGAGTCAGGTTGAGTAGATATTTTATAGTATTTTTTTCGTTTTATCTATAAATATAGTTTCACTTTTAAGACTAAGTAACCTACAGTATGTTCCTCGGGCACAGACAAAGAAATAATCTCTGTGAACTCGGGATTGTATGGTTCTTAGTGGTAATCCACAATTTACGTCCATTTAAATATGAACATCACTATTTATTAACCTTATTCAGTGGCCACATAGTCTAAGGCGTCACTCTCTTGTTAGACTAGACTGCCGATGACAGGAAGATCAGGTTTCAAATCCCTGTCGGATGTACTGAGAGTGGTTTTTCCAAAATTGATTTCCAACCTCCCTTTAAGTAAATGCGTGTACACTTCCTCAAAATTCAGCCATCCTTATTCCTATTCCATAAGCTTGATTAATAGTCTAAATATGCGTATAACCTGAACCGGTAATAATATATGGCGATAAATAGAAAATAACTATTTATTTAAGAGCAGGGATTTATTTCGGAACATACATACACATACCCTGATTTTGGTTGGAAGAACAGTAGAGAAAATCAAATCATATTTCTTTGCGGCCAACATTGATAATATTTTCTTATATTATTTTTGTTATTTGATAGGTATTGATAATATCTATCAAAAGTAACATCTGCAAATGACATGACTTAATGTATGAATATATTAACATTGTTTTAGTAACTTTAGTAACTAACTTCTACTGTTCTTCTTACCAAAATCATACTATACATATATATTAATAAAAATGTAATGATGTCTGTACATAATATGTATGTATTTCTCTCCAGAAAATGTTTAATTCTTCTCAATGAGCTAGAAACTTAAATTTGGTGAAATTGTAGAGGAACCACGCACAAGGTGCGCAAAACTTTCACACATGAAAACTGGTAAAAATAAAAATTATAAAAAATAAAAATGTGATTTATTTAATCATTTTAATTTGTCGACATATTATTTGCATTTCAAAAGCAAGAAGAACCTATATTATAAATTACACTCTCAAATACAAAGAGAAATTCTAGATTATAATACAGTGACCTGTTTTCAGACATTATTTGTTGTTTAGTATTAATATTTTAAAATAAAAA